>JARHVA010006631.1:682500-812500 GCA_037957365.1 Torreya grandis
GTCAAAATATCTAATTAAAATATCTAAACATTATATTAAACCATAAAGGGGGAGCTTCAAGTATTAAAAATATGGATTTAAACACTAAGTTTGTTATGCTTATCAAGATGTGTCTAAATCAATCATGGAAATAGTTTAACCGTTTTGGTATCATATTCAAAATCAAGTCCAAGCCTCTATGAAGACATCAAATTAATGTTTTTCTAACACCCCTTGGGTGACAAATGCTAATAATTCTTCTGATTAAAATTTTTAAGACTCTTTGCCTTATTTTCAATATGTTCCCCCACACAAGGAAATTGTATAGTGTTCTCAAATTCCACCTCAATAAATAGAAGTAGAGTTTGTGCCTTAAAAATGTAATCCTCTCTGACTCAATAATTTCATGCATACCAAACAATAATGATTTTTATAGCATAATTATGGAGCCCTTGACAAACTAGATTATGAAGATAGTTCCTTAGATCCCTGTGATTTATGAATATTCATTTACGAATATATGTGATTTTATAAACACACCTTGTAAATATTTAGTGACCGATACTTAACAAGAATTTCCACATTTTGATGTTTTATGTCTACAAGACATAAATATAATTGTATTTATGCTCATAGCTATGAAAAAAGTTATTTAGTTTGACATTTATCTTTTTAAAAGAATTCATGATCAAGGTTTGGTAATAATTGTTACATTTTATTAAAAAACAATAAATACACTATCTTCATCATGGATGTGACCCCAGTAACTAGGCTATTGGATTTTGTTAAACATTGAATACTGCTTATTTAGAATTATTAATCTTTATGCCTCTAATTATGTATTTGAAAGAGCACAAATTTTGTGGTAGCTTACTAATGAGCTATCAAATACGTCGTGGAGCTTATGTGTAAATTTGAACATGGTTGAAGTCAAGCCAAACAAGCAAGGTATTCTCCCTATGCATTGGATTGTTGGTGAGCATGGGGCATGGTATTGTATGTGTAAATAAATTTACTTTTTATGATCCAATTTTTTCTCACCACTCAAGCCAAAAGGGTTTTAAAATATTGGATCCATGTATAGTCTTGTTGAACTTTAATATACAACAACAAAAATATATTGATAGATAAAATTAGAGATTGACCTTTGTTACATGAAAAATTCACACATACTTTTTGAGTGTATATTATATTTTTTATTTGGAAAGAAATAAATACAACTATTTTTTTCTAACACTACATTTGATACATATAATGCAGATTTATGTGTAGGCTAACAGATTGGCTTTGCATGTAGCTCCTCTAACATAGTGCTCAAATGATTGGATAGGGCCATTATTTTTGCTTAGTCATACTTATACTTTTCCAAACTGTTTCTCTTTGCTAGTTTAATCCTTGCCAAATATTTTTCTCTCTAACCAATTTACAATTTAGTTTCACATTGAATTTAATTTCAAATAACCAAGGCCCCACTTCCACCCATATATACTAATGTATTGTATCTAATGCATTATTTTATCATAATACATATGTATTGTATCAAGGCCCCACTTCCACCCATATATACTAGATTTTGTATTTAGTTCCATGTCCTTAAATCAAACATTTTTAGGTTTTAAATTTGTCTAACATTGTAATTTTATGGTCATCAAAGTTGCACATATTTGTTGCAAGTCTTATTTTATGATGATCAATGAGGTAGGACATGTTACAACTGCACTAAAGCATTAGTATTTTCATGATCTCCTCCAAGTTTAAGTTGATTAGTCACAATACCACATTAAATTTTTGATACATATAATGCTTGTAGTGAAAAAATAAATGCTTAAATTCTCTTAATGTTAAATTATATCTTAGTTAATCCCTATGGCAGATCTACATGTAAAGGCTAATGTTTTTAGGCCCTTATTTCCACTAGATTTCCAATTAATATTATGGGTATTTTTATTTCTAAGATTATTTAGAAACCATGAGCATCCTTTAAGTCTAGGAATGCTACAAGAACAATGACATATGATGGGCTATCTATTAATTATCAGTTGTTTTGGTGGTCCCCAAATTTTAATTTTCATTAAGTTTTTTTTTATTAAGTGCCTTAGATTCATCTCCTCAAAAGTTTCAAACAAGGCATTCACACAATTGCATGTCTACTCTCAAGATTCATTCATTCTTGGATTTTTTACCTAGTATCCAAAGTTGAATTCCAATTCCACAATAGAGACTAGGAATCCTTTGTGAATACTGATGAAGATTTATTTATATAATTTTTGCATAAAATTTAATTAAAATCACTTTGACTAAAATTGAAAGATTATAAGTGGTTTGTTGAAAGTCCCTTTCTAAATTACACTCTAATAAATAAACATGAGTGGCTCTCCCGTTAGTTGTCCATGTTTGAAAGGATTCACTAACAATGGTATCTTCATTATTTTGGTTACTTGTGTGTTAGCTGTTTTTATATGATATGGATGCCATGAGAATCTCAAGAATTTGTTATGCATTTGTATTAAAGTTCAACAAGGTTGGACATAGATCCAATAATTTTTAAAACCTTTTATCCCGAACCCTTTTCTTGACATATTGATATAATATATTTGGGGATTGGCATTAATTACCTACAAAATTTGTATAGGTTTGATATAATTTTTGGTTGTATTTACAAAAAAATTTAAAAAGAAAGAAATAAAATTATTTTTTCTACATATGATAGACATTTTTCTACTAATAGAAAATTTATGATTATATCAAATATGTTTATGTATACTCAAGTGTACATTAATAATGTGGATTTTTAGGTAGTTAATCTCTATACTTTATTATATAATTAAGTAAATTAGCCTTGCATTTTGTTACATGTGCTCTCTTATTCATTATTATGTAATAGGGCCTAGTAGGGTAAAACCCCCCATTGCAACCATTCTTGTCAGCGCTCTCAAAATCATACAATGTGTTCATCACTGTGAAGGTTGTCATCTCGTTTGACTCAATGAAATAGATGGGCTTTACAATCTCCCCACAACACATTCCTATAACTAGACTTGGTTATTTCTCCCAAAACAAATCAAGACACTCAACAAATTGATATACATGTAAAAATAGAGGTTGTGAATCCAAAACAATGTGAATACTAACTAAACATAGAAGGTTTTACATAAATTTGATGTTATTCGACCTCTTATACTCTAAAACTATACTTTGAAGGTTTTACATAAAGTTGATGTTGTTTTAAAATTTTCAATCCCTGATTTATATACTGTAATTTTTATTTATATGTTTCATTATATAATAATATCAAGACCAATTTTTAAAAAATCTTCCTAAAGATATTTTTCATCAAACTTTGGAATGTAGCTAGTGCATTTGTGAGACCAAAAAATCATAATGGTCTTCATGAGTTTTAAAAGTTATCATGTATATCCTCATCCATAATATAAATTTGATGGTAACTTGAATGAAGATATAGTTTTGTAAAGTATACAACCCCAAATAACTCATTTAACAAATCATTAATTATTGGAATAAGGAGCTTATCTTTGATAGTGTACTTATTGAATTCTATATAATTTAAGCACATCTTACATGGATTATCCTTCTTACACACTATGACCATATGAAATGAATATGCACTTTATCTATGTCTAATAATAATAATAGCCTCCATCAGCTCTGATACTATCTTTTCAATCTCACTCTTTTATGCATATGGACACTTATATTGTCTGATGTTTGGCAATTAACTCCCTAGTATAAATTCGATGGAATGATCATGTTCCATTTTTATGGTAGTCCTTTTGGCATTGTCTCAAAAACAATTGAGTGTTTATCAACAATATTTTTTAGATCAATATTTTATAAGAAATTATGATTTTATTTCTAAGCGAAAAAATTGTGCTACAAACCATTCTCCTTCCTTCTTGATAGTCCTCTACATCTAATAAGAATTAACTAGTTGTGGAGAATCTACACGAAATCTATGTAGTTCAAATGTGTTGCCTTAAAAATGAAAACACATGAACAAATCTTAGAAATTAATCTCTAACAGTGGTCTCCCAAAAAGATGTTAGCCCCAACCATGGGAATAGAAAACATAAGAGAGTTTGGCTTGTGATCTCCGATGGTAATTTTGATACTATGGCAGTTTCCTAAAAAACTTATTGTGCCACCATTTTTTTTCATAGCTTTAAATTATTGATTTGGCTAAAAAAATTCAAGTGTGTTGACAAAAAACATTTAATGAAATTTTGTTTACTTCATGAATCAATCAACACCGCAACCTTTTGTTTCTTTAGAAAACCCACAACTTTGAAGATTTATGGATTGATAATACCTGAAAGTGCATGGAATGAGATAGTTGGTTGGGTGTCTTCTGATTCTTCTATTGGCTCATTCTTTCCCTCACTTTCTACTTCATCATCCTCTTCATTCTCATTATCTCCTTCAATGTAGAACATTTTCTTCTCAACACATTTATATCCTTTGTTGTATTTTCTATGACAATTAAATCATATTCGTTTCTCGTTTCTCTTCAATTTGTTGACAAGTCATTCTAATTGGCTAAGGGAATGGTTGTGATATAATAATATGCTATCTTATAGTAGTAAATACCTATCATTTTACCAAAATCTATTTCCTATTCCATACATGCAAATACCATGGAATTTGATACCAAAATTGTATTAAACATGGGGACAATCCCTATTTGTCTCAATATTATGAATTGGATGAAGTCATTTTTTGTTGCACTATTGTGGCAATGCATCTAAGGCTCATCAATACAAATTAACTAGGTAATAGTAAGAAACTTGTTTTTATTTTAAGCATACAACCATCTGTACCAAATGAATTTTTTTGGTTCCAAACACAAAGATGCGATGACCACCTTCATGGACATGGGGTCTAATGAAATTCAAATAAATTTTGAATTGGATTAACCTAAGGGAGTTAATTTTCACCATCAAACTTGCGTCACTTCCGCTTCTAAAAGAATGCTTCTTGATTATGAATTTAAAAATTAATGTTTCTCGATGAGAGAAATTTAATAACTAATGGATATTTATTGGACTATGTAGTTGTTGACATACAAGCCAAGATAATTGCTAATGTTGCACTTATGTTGATCAAATATCCCTTATTTACATCCATGTCCTCTTTGACCACACCTAGATCTTTCATGTCATCTTTGAACACATCTATATTTTATTTTATAACCATGATTTGCACATCCACTTTAAGTTGGGTAACCAACACAAATAAACCTATATCATAAATTTCACAGTTCATTTCTTTCTTGATAAGTATTTTTATTCGAGTGGCCTACCCTTTTGTGTAGGCTTGAGTATTTCAACCAACCATGGACTAACTCTAAGGTGTATGGTGCAAAAATTTAGGATGTAGGGTTTTGGGGTCTAAAACAAGTGCATCAAAGACTTACACCATTGTGATCATCTTGTCGATATAAATATATGATAATTTTTACGGGCGCATAAAAACTTCTAGTCTTTTTTAAATTAAAATAAAAAACCTTAATCTATACTACATAAAGGAAAAAAAACTTATCCCAAATCAGATCCTATGATTTTTCGATCCTTTAGCTCACAAAAAAATCAGTATGTTATATCTATAAAAAATGGTTGTGTTGCAAGACCTTACCCAAATTAAAGATATGATTCCACTTGAAATAAATTAATCAAATATATCACATAAATTCATAATAATGAGTGTAAATGTAAACACCAAGATCATATCAACAAGAAGATATTACAATAATAAGAGAAAAATAAGCATATCCATTTGAATAGTTGACAACATAATAAAATACTTGTGATAAATAAAAATGATCCACTTTGAATAGGGAACTTTCAAAACTATGTAATAAAAATAAAATTAACTAACATGATCCTCAAGCTCTAACCATGACCTCGTATTATGTCAAAAGCATTCTATTTGAAGAAGTATTACAATATTCATCTCACTTTATGAATTTACCTATAGATACACCCTAAAAACATAAAGAAATTGTATCTTATGTTCTATTGCCACATGTAGGGAGGCCTCAACTAACAAAAATCCATTTTTTATACTTATGGTTTTAAAGTGATAGATTCTTAGGAAGGTTGGTTTGTTTGTGGCATGGAGTTATGAATAGGTACATGGGAAGGTTGTTTGTGACTTGGAGTGAAAGGATATAATTGTTGGCATGGAGGGAGGTTTTTTAGGAAGTACCATTTAGGGGAGCCTACAATAAGATACTGACTATAGAAAAAAGGAAGGTGAACCATGCATCTTTGTATTGAGAATGATAATGGCCATGTAGAAATAAGTTAATGCCCAAATTCCACACCATAACAAATTTGACACCATAAACATTTATTGATTTTCTTGCATTAAACCACATAGTCATGTAAATTTCACTAGTGAAAATTAGTTCACAAATCCTATGAACAAAAGTCATGATTATCAATAGTTTGGATTTGTATGTGTTTCTCTATAGGATTTTTAAAATTATAATATTGGTAAACTAAGCCTTTTCTCCCTAGAGGCATAACCATCTGCATAAAAACACAATTAAAGAGAGCATACCCAAGAATAATCAATGTCAATTTTTTGTTGAAAATATAATGAGTATAAACAAATTCTCAAAACATGGAAAAATAATAATTTGGTAACACAGTCCAGTCTCCTTATAAAGGAACCATTATAGAGGTAAAAAAATAAGGAATAATAATTGAATGAACAATTCATGGGATTCAATGGAAAAAGGATCAATGGGAAAAACTAGTAGCAGTGTGGATCAATGGAGTTAATGGAAATACAAATTTATTTCATATCTCAGACCTAGAAAGTTTAACATTACAAATATCTAATGGACAAAATGCATAATAAAAAGATACCAGATAACATGGAGGATATATTAATCCATTATAAAATCTATTTTAAGACATTTTATCAAACCCAATATAGAGACAAGGCATCAATTTATATATTAGAAATAAGTGCAACAATGACAGTTAATCAAGTTTAGAGCATAGAGCCCTCTCCATAGGTTAGGATAACTAGAAAAATCTCATCTTTCTCTAAGATTTTGATAGAAAGGAACTTAGTTATCCATGTTTATTATCATTCCTCTTATTCATAGTTTCTTTATGTGTCCAACCTATAATTTTTCCCTCTAGACGTGCATTTTGGTCTTTTCATTGTTTAGTGAGTTGATAAAATGCATAATCAAAAGATACTAGATAACATGGAGGATATATTAATCCATTATAGAGGTAACAAAGGAAGGAATAATAGTTGAATGGAAAATTCATCAGATTCAATATAAAAAGGATCAATGGGAAAAACTAGTAGCAGTGTGGATCAATGGAACTAATGGAAATACAAATTTATTTCATATCTCAGACCTAAACAAATTAACATTACAAATATCCAATGGATAAAATGCATAATAAAAAGATACTTTATAACATTGAGGATATATTAGTCCATGATAAAATATATTTTTAAGACATTTTACTAAATCCTAATAGAGATAAGGCATCAATTTATATCTTAGAAATAAGTGCAAGCATGACAGTTAATCTAGTTTAGAGCATAGATCCCTCTTATTAGGTTAGGATAACTAGAAACATCTCATCTTCCTCTAAGATTTTGATAGAAAGGAATTTAGTTATCCATGTCTATTATCATTCATCTTAGTCATATTTACTTTATGTGTCCAACCTACAATTTTTCCCTCTAGACGTGCATTTTTGGTCTTTTCATTGTTTAGTGAGTTGAGGATCTAGACTTTCAACATGTAAAAAACTTTCCAACATTGAAAAAACACAAATGAGAAATAAAACATTCCAAAATCCAAATAATTAAACTCCCACGCTTCTAAAATAAACTATCATATAAAAATATTTATTTATGAACATGTAAAAATCAATATCTTTTTGGATCGTATAAACTTTAAAAAATAAGAAGTTTGAGCTAAAACCAAAGCATGAAGAAATAGCAATGCCTGCAAAGCCATGGTAACTACATGTAGTAATTTCCTCATTTCTTTGGTTGGATACGGGGTCAGTAGAGGTGAGTTCATAACCTAAGTAATTTAAAGGCTTAGAGGTAGGGAGAGTTTGGGCTTCAAAGGTCCCAATTGCTAGAGAAACTTGGGATGTGCTCCCGTATCTTCTGCCACACACTATTCATTGCTAGTCATGACTCCATGACTACTCTGGGTAATAGTTGTGGATTAAGCTAAAAATCCCCATGTGTCTCCTCCTAAAGGAGCCATTTTTTGTTAGTTTTGACATGGAAATAGAACTAGAGTGTGTTACATGTCAAACATGGAAGATGAGAGAGATATGGGCTAACTTTTTAAAAAGGACAATATAGTTGACATGTGAAATTATAAATTATTTTTATATTCAAAATTTAATTATTAAATAATATTTTAATAATTTTAAAGTTAATTTTTATTAATTTAATATTTATAAAAATTGAGAAAATAAATATTAAATATATCAATAAAACTATACAACTAAATAGAAATGTTTTTTCTTAATAAAATGGAAAGTTTTTTATTAAAATGTATGCTTGTCCTTATTTTACGTAGTTTATATCTTGTCAAAGATCACTTTTAAAAATCTTATAGAATAGAACTTGAACATGATATTATTGCCAAAATGCATATTACATATATTATATGCCCACAAGGAGATTATATTAAGAACTTTAGTTGATTGGTTATCACAATCATTTATTTTACTCGTCAATCAATCATGCTTCCCAGTTGCTGATTTTGATAAATCTAAAGCACCCCAATGGACTTAGAAATAATTTTTCCCTTTCAAAAACACTTAACCATTAAACACATTGAGAGGTTTCCAGTTTTGATGTATAAATCAAATCAGCATTGTAATACCAATGATATGGACATAAAACATTGAGGTTCTAAAGTCTATATTGTAACTTATGTTCATCTATATTTTGAATATACTGACACCTAGAGGAATTACAACAAGGCCATACAAAACATGCAAGTGATGAAATATTTAAAATTAAGATGGGTGGCGTCGATGATAGACAATGATAGGGTATTTCATCTGATATCAAACACTAGAGGGCTCATATCATACACATGCCCAGACTTTAGGGAAGCTTTTGGATTTACATACAATGCACCCATTACAAAGGGGGTTTTAGCTTTCAAGGGTCACATTTTTTATTGACTATTTTCTATTTGATTATGAAATTACTCCACATATGATCTTTGGATCGAATCAACAATGCAATGATGTTGATGTGATGGTATTACATAGAGGATATGGATTTTATCTTGTTACTTTCATGATGACATTGGTTGTTCATCTTCTCTCCATGTCTTGAAAACTATTTGGTGGCATTGGATGCATCAATGACTCTATTTTTTATCCTTTGTATATGTTATTTGAAATATACACGATGGGGAAAGAAATCCATCAATGATAATGAAGAGTAGATATCCCCTTAATCTATAATTCATTGATTTCTTAAATTGTTTAGATACCCCTTTTGGAACCAATGAAATATCTTGAATAGGGATTTTCAAATATTGGTATCATTTAATAGAATATGATTTCAATATGTGTTAGTGTAAACACCTAAACATGTGTTGTGAAAGTATCTCAACAAATGTTTATGGTGTACAAATGAAGTTTTTTGAATAAATTAGCATGATGGTTTCCTCAAGAGTGATGGGTTGTAGGGGAGTGGTAGATGGTAAGGCATCAGCTCTAGGTATTAGACCAATGAAGAAGTCATGTAGGAGTTTTAGGGAGGTAGAGTTGAAGGGAATTAAATGATGGGGGAAGTGATGCTTACAGGATTTAATTCATCAATGTTTCAGAGTGCAAAGCTTCTGGGCTATAGCTCTTTAGAGGGAACTAATTGGCTAGGAGGTTTTGATGTTTTTGCAGGTGGTGAGGAGCATGGTATATCTAATCATTGCAAGGCTGGAAGGGGTGGGCATTAGCTTTATTGAGGGTTTCAAAGATTCAAAACCATTTACCTTCAATTCTAATTTGCTTCGTGAGGGGTTAGGGCTGGAGCTTCAAGATAAATAGAGAGGTGGGTATTTGAATGATTATTTTCAAATAAATCAGGTTTTGAAGGTTTCAAAGAAGGCACATATGGCTTCCAAGGAAGTATATTCCTTATGCATTAATGTTTTGAACCCCATTCATTCTTTCAAAGAATTTTTGAAAGAGAAGCTTCTCCAAGAAAATCTTGATTTGTGACGTAAGTTTATTTTAAGAAGTTAGTTGTAACTAAAAGAGACATTAAAGGAGGTTTTAAAGTTAGTGGAAGATTCACAGGTTATTCTTGTAGGGGTATCAGATCAGCATAAGACATTGGAAACTACCTTTTTTAGGTGACATCCTTATGGTCTTCTCTAATTCCCCTCCAGTTTCTGAAAATTTTCATATAAAGTTGTCAGATATTAGCTTGGAAAAAGGTAACAGATCTCTGATAGTCAGATGTGTTGGGAAGCTACATTCTTTGGATTTGATAAAACAAGGGTCTTCTAGAGCCTAGCCTTTTTCACAAGCTCCTTTGCTAACTTTGCTTTCTAATGGGTTTTTCATTATTCAATTTCTTTGTGTGACAGACAAGGATTTTGTGTGGGTGAATGATCTTTGGTTTTTAAACAAATAGTGGGTATTTTTATGCCTTTGAGATCCTTTTTTATCTAGATACATCAATTATCTCGTATGCTCCATTATGGATCAAATTCTATAATCTACCCTTAGCTATGAGAGATCTTGGTCTTCTTAAGCAGCTTGTTAACAAGTTAGGAGATTTTATGAAAATTGATGCTTCAATTGAAACTCATCAGAGTTTTCTTAGGGTGTGTGTTATGATGGATCTTTCCAAACCTTTCCATCATGCCATTCAAATCTCTTCTTCCCATGGAATATGGATTCAATTTATCAATATTAAAGGGCTACCTTTAAGATATTTTAAATGTAATCAAAGTGATCATAATATAGCCTCTTGTCTTGAGAAGGGTTTTTAAAGGAACTCAGGATACGCTTTTGCAGAAATGGGTTAAGAATGTGGGTTTCTTGAATAGACATTTGGTGCAAAGATTTTAATTTCCAATAGATCTTCCATCTTTCAAAAAATGTCAAAAATCTTAGGTACGTCCTCTAAAGGCTGAGGTTCATTGAATATAAAAATGGGAGAATGATGGGAAGATAGGGCGACGTTCTTCTCCTTAGTTGGAGAAAGAAAAGGTAACAAAAAAGAGGGGAGGTGTTTAGGCTATAGAAGAATTTGAGATTAATTTTAAGGTAGGGTTGCTTTCTTACTCTCAGCCATTTTAGGAAAAGGTTATAGAAAATTTTGGAGTGGTGGAATCAAAAAATTTTGCTCACGTTTTGGATAATGCCCATTAGTTAGAATCTTTAGAAGAATAAGAGGTGAACTAGGAGGAAGAAGAAGAAATAGTAAATAAGGTTATTTTAACTATAGATCAGTCCTCTAGTTCTATCCAAACTCCAAATAATGGGGAAAAAGGGAAAAAAGGTAGGAAAATGCAAGTAGAAAGACTTCAACTAGATGCTCAAAGTTCCATTCTCAGTAGTACCCAATAAACAATGGAATCTCTTCTTTCTAGCAGAGGCAGACAAACGTTGGTAGCTAAAGGTTGATTCTTTGGTTGTGTTTGATAGTTTTTAAATTTCTTTTTTAAAATTTCTAATTTTGGTTTTTAGTAGGCTTTGAAATTAAATTTGGTTTTATATTTGATATGTACCTATATAAAATTTGGTATGGGTTTTCAAGGTTGTAAATCTATGTTGTTCTTAGCATTATTTTTAGGAAATTGGACCTCTTGTTGTGTTCAAGAACTGGTTTTCACTCTAAAAAAAAGCTAGTAATGATCCAAAAAAAATGTTTATGGTGTGGCACTTGGGAAAAATTATGATTTTCAAAATTTTCATAATATTTATATATATTGTATAATATATGTAATATTCTTATATGTTATATAATATTTCTAATTAATAACTAACATTTAATAGACAAAAAATTATACAGACACATAGATAGATGTGTGTGTGTGTGTGTGTGTGTGTGTGTGTGTGTGTGTGTGTGTGTGTGTGTGTGTGTGTGTGTGTGTGTGTGTGTGTGTGTGTGTGTGTGTGTGTGTGTGTGTGTGTGTGTGTGTGTGTGTGTACACACACACCCATAGTTTTTATATTGCTAAGAGGGATTTTGTAAAGAATAAGAGGGAATCATTATTGATATAATGTGAATGTCATGGTAGAGGAGTCACTAGTTGAGATAATAGATGAATGATTAGTGATTGATCCCAAGTGACAGTGATGGATAGTGAGTTAAATTCACAATCATTATGGGGTGTCCACATTGTACACTTAAAAGGGGAACACTTATATGGGTTCAATATACTTTATAAATGAAAATAAATAACTTCTAAATTTAATTCAGCATTCCTTGTACCCTTGGGGCAAATTCTAGTATATACCCTATGAAGGCTATGGTTACTCCATAGGTTGACCCTACTAACAATATGAAAACATAGAGAATTTTCAAAATATGAGGTATATTATTATGTAGGCCATAAAATAGACACCAAGATCCCTAAGCACGCTATAGGCTAAGGGCTTAGCACAAAGGCTCATAGACGAATTTCAATTACAAGTATTAATTGATCATATATTCTGTAAAGTCTTAGGCATACACACTACCAAATATTTAAGTATTCTCTTCAAAGATTTTTGAATTATTTTAAGGGTTTCAATTAGCTACATACTTGTGACAAAATAATGTCTAAATGAATGATGTGGTTACACTTAATTTTCTTGGAAGAGAAGGTAAAGCCCTATCTCTCACTTTGCTTGGGATTAAACTTAAAAATCAATATAATTGTATTGGGTTTAATTTTAAGCATGTGATATATGTAGTTGTAGCTCCTCAATAGGTTTTCCTAAGCCAATTTACCTTAAATTTTTATCCCTCTTACGATATTATGGTGTCAATAACAAATAAATTAATCAAATAATTATTCCTATCAATTATGTGAAATGAAGCCATGATCCTACTCACCTAAATTTGTTGAAGTGATCCAAAAAAATTGATACCTTGAAAACCTACAAACTACAAAATTGATGGTAAAAAACAAAATGAATGGACAAAATTAGCCCTCTACTAATTTTGACCATGATACAATCTTTGCCTAACCGATTATGACCTTATGTCAAATTGCAATCAGATTTCCTGTTTTCTTCTATACCAAACTTAGGACCTTAATCCCAATTCCAATATCTAATGATAGTCCTCAATATTGTTGATTTCAAGCATTTTCCTCATTCTCTCAAATTTTATTGTTTTCAATTGTTTCTTAGTAATTCAATCCATTTTTTAACAATTTATATTTGAATATTGTTCACTGTTGCATTATCATATATCTATATTTTAATTTTCCAACTTATTATGTATAGTGTAATTGCCTCTAAACCATAAATAGTTACAATAATACTATTATATACTATTTATATAATCCTCTGACATTAGGTTTGGGGGCCTTTTAATGCATATTATAATATAGATTCAAAAATGGTGTGCAGTTGTAATCAATGTGCCCCCTATAACCATTGTATTAAACAAATTCTCCTTTAGATTTTGAAATTTAATTACAATATTTCCCTTTAAAATACTATAATTACATTTTAGGATTATGAAGCATGTTATTTTGTTAGAATTAAAGTTCTTTATTGTCACCTCACCTTGACATAATATGAGGATTTAAATAATATGAGATAGGGTTCCTACTAATTTCAAGAAATAGAGATGATAATGTATTTATTATGTTCGGTTGGGGCTTTATCATTTGACATTTTGATTTAAAGTTGAATACAAAAGGTTGAATAATAGCCTAATTAATAGAATCATTAGGGTCTTGCAATTTTTTATTGAAAAAACTCTTAACAATGGAAAAATGGTAAATCAAAAAGTTAATAAAAATCGATAAATTGTAAGACATTTAAATGAAATATTATATTTCCAACCTTTGTTTGTTAAAATTACAAACGTCAAAGTTTAACTCCATAGTTAAAAAATATCTATGTTCTTAACTTTTAATACCAAGATCTATCAAAATCTATAGATGATTTGTTTATATCTTTATTATAAAATATAATTTGAGAATAAGTTTTATTAATGCCAAATCTTTGTTATCTTCTTATCTTTAAACTCTTTCCAATTAAAATTTATTAAAGAATTATAAACAAATTTTTTTTTTTAAAATTCAAATTTATATAGATAGGTGATTCAAATTAAAATCTTCAAAACTTTGTTTAGTTATCATGATTTAATATATTGAAATATAAAAATTTAAAAATTAAAGTACTCTTTCCTATTAAATTATAACAAACTTTAAAAATTTATTTAATAAGCTCGACATATATAAATTTCGAATATCCCTTTAGATTAAATAAGTTTTTAGAGTTTAAAAAAATAATAATAAATAAATTTTCTAAAACAAAATCGATATCAATAAAAAATCAATAAATTTAACATATTAAATTTATATATCTAATATATCATTAGAAAAAATATAAAAATATCTAATATATAAAACAACCAACTTCTCTTTTTAATTTTATATATATATATATATATATATATATATATATATATAAAATTTATAGAAAAAAAAATTATAAAAAACCCTCTACAATAAACTTCAAAAATAAATAAATATAAATTTTAATAATATCATTATATCGAAACAATCTATAAATTTCTAAAAACAAATCATTTAGAAATAGAAGATTTGTACAGAAGACAAGCTGTATTTTCATTCCAAACAATTGAAAGGCGATGGCCTCCACAACGTCATTATTATGACTATAGCGAAACATGCATCAAGTCTTAAAACATTTTTATGACGACATTACATTATACAAAGTCCACAAAACTCCATTCACGTTTCTTTAAGAACGACATTGGAAAGTGCAATGATTGAACACCACTTCTAATAAAGTGACAACCCACGGCTGGAGATATTTTGAATAAGATTTATTCGTTGACATAAAATTAATAGGACATTAGTCGTAAGTAATGAAATTATTAATTGATTTATTAAGATTGATATTTCTTTATATATTTTAGATAAATATTTTTAAAATATTTGTATTAATAGATGAGATATTAATTTAAATTACAAATATTTATGTAGAAATTTATAATAAAATTAATTTTCGTTTATTGTATATTATTCAATAAGATATACAAACTTATGATTTTAGATCTAAACTTTGTATATTCAATGTTTTGTAGGGTATCTGTATGATGCTTTTAAGTAACCATTTTTTCTCACATCATATGTTTTAAAGAAATTAGAGTATTTATCAATCATGTCACATTTATTGTTTCTTTTATTTATCTAATCCCGCTTTATGATGATTTTTTACCATTTTAATGACATCACACCATACTAGTTCATTTGTTAAAGATACAACTATTGGTAGTGAAGGACTTGGGAATGGCACCTTTGACATAGGTAAAAATTTTATCCCGAAATTATTGCACAAGGTAAGGATATTGAGCCTTCACTTGATGTTGTTTTTCCAATTCTCAACATTGATAATGCTTGCAAATGGCTTGACTAATATAATTTGATTAGTTGTTTTTTGAAAATATTCTTAAAAACTATGTGTGATCTTTTTGGAATGCTCATGGGATTAAGCTTGAAACAATCTAAAATATGACAAATGTTATCTTTTTATTTGTTTTTTAATTGAATCTCAACACATTTCTATCATTTTTAAGCATGCTCATTGGCTTTTTAAGAACTCATTGCTTTTTTTCTCCCCTATAGACCGATGCTTTTGTGGTTTCAAAGCATTCTACCCTTAATGTCCCACATTGGGTCGAATTCCCCCATCTTCCTTTGTCTTGTTGGCCGCTCTTTGAAAAATTAGCCTCTTTCTTAGTTCCACTCATTTTTCATGAGTGAAATAAGTTATATTCAATCCATCCTAATAATGTGTCTATGTCTAGGTTGAACTTTGATGGGAACTCAAGGAAATTATTGATAATCATATTGGAGATGCATGACATGTCCACTAAGTTTTATTCATTTATGTGGGTAATACTTGATTTCATTGCCAATCCCCTAAACACTAAATCATATATTTCCATTTGTTGGTTTCTCATGTCCACCCAATGTCAAATCCACTAGTCAAAATCTCTCAACAAAGTGGTGAAGATGGATGGACCATTATTTTCAGTTTAAAATAGGACTAATAATATATCTGCATAAAACCATAATGAGGGTGTTTCAAGTTTTAAAAATGGGATTCAAACCCTAAACTCAATATGCATTCTCAATATATGTCTAAATCAATAATGATAATAGTTGAACACTTTTAGGAGCCCATTCTTAGCCACTTCCAAACCTCTAAGGAGACGTTGAGGAAAAGTATTGCTATCACCCCATTGTCAAAAGATACTATTACTTCTTCTCATGAAACTATGCAAGACTCTTCGACTTATTTAAAATGTGTTTCCACTCACAAAACATATATGTAATGTTTTTTTAGTCCACCTCAAGATACAGAGGAAGGAGAATTTCTGCCTAGAAAAGGCCATCCTCTCTAACTTGATAATTTCATGCATACCAACAAATAAATGGTTTTTTGTAGGATAATTTTGGAGCCAAAAACATACTAGATTGTGTTCATACATCTTTAGATCCCCATAATTTATGAATATTTATTCATGTACTATATGTGATCCTAGAAACCTACCTCATAAGTATATCATGCATGATACTCGCCAAGGATTTTCATATTTGATGTTTAATATTTTTAAGAGATAAAGGTAGTTATATTTATGCTCAAAACTATGAACAAAGTTATTTGGTTTGAGATTATTTATCTGACAAGAAATAATGGCCAAGGTTGTTCAGGATTTCTTATGTTTTTTTAAAAATGAAAACCACATTAACTTATCATGGATGTGAACACACTAGCCAAACACTTTGGGTTTTCTTAAACAACGAAAAATACTAAATAGGAATTATTAATCTTTATGCCTATAATGATGTACATGGAAGAGAATATTTTTTTTGGTAACTTACTAATGAGCTAAAAATTGCATAATGTATCTTGTTTGGTAATTTTAGCATGGTTGAAGTTTCACTAAACAAGCAAGGTATTTTCTATTTGAATTGTATTGTTGGTGAGCTTGACCCATGGTATTGTATGCATAATAATTTTTTTTATGATCCAAAATTTTCTAGTCGCTTAGGCCAAAAGGGATTTAAAATATTAGATCTATAACTACGCCTATTATAATTCAACACACCAAATTAAATGTTTGATAGATAACATTTAGGATTGACCTTTTTTACATGTAAAATTAACACAATTTTAGCATTCTTCCTAAGTGTAAATTCTCTTTTTTGTTTGGAAAAAATGAAATATAACTATTTTATCTAACACTACATCAAAAATATTTAATGTAGATTAAATTGTAAGCTAACAAAGTGGCTTGGTAGGTGGCTCATTTGACATAGTGCTCAAATGTATCTATAGGGCCATGATTTTTGCTTAGTGGCACATTCCTTTTGCCTATTATTTATCCTTTTTGGTATAATCCTTTCCAAATATTGTTCTCTCCTACCACTCTACAATATAATTTTACTTTGAATGGAACATAAAATTAGAATGCATCATTATATATGTTATTAGTAAAAATAATAACAGTAATGCAAGGATGGTTACAATAATAATGCAACCATTTGGTATTAAATACCCAAACTATATGTTTGTGAGAAGACAAGGTTCAAAAATAAAAACTACCAACTATACATAGAAACCTAAAGTTTATAATAATACATAAAAAACATTAAATCATATATATGTAGGAACAAGGAGGTGTAATTGGATCATCACTGAGAGGTTAACACTCTAATAACAATGATCAACTAAAGAAGGATTGAGAACCATCCAACCATCTTGAGTGGTTTCATGTAGGATACTAAAATACTGATGCCCTAACCAAGAGTGATTTGAAAGAATCTACCAACTGGACCACTAATCACATAAGTAAGATATGTTATGATATGCCATTGATAAATTTACCATATAATGGTGGTGGAATCTAGCCCACTAAAATTTAGGAAGAGGAGTTGAGAAGTGGCTTTAGTTGTGAGATCGGTCTTGCTAACATCTAGGCACTAGAGGAGGGGATCCAAAAATTAGTTGGTCATGGTGGATGAAACTCAAAGTGAAGGGAGCACTCCACAAATGGTTGAGTAACTCTTTCAATAATTGAAACTTGAGTGTTATCTGAGCTTAGATATGCATAGTAACCAAAGTAATAAAAATCACCTTGTCAATAATAGGAAATTGTGAAGATGGTTCTTCATTGTTAGGAATTGATGAATTCCTCAATCTCCATAAGTGAAATAAAATTATATCTTTCAATAATTTATATATAAAATAAATATAATATAGATATTAAGATTTATCTTCATGAAAAATACGTACCAATATAAGGGCCCTAGGTGGAACGATTGTTAAAGGTATTGAATCCATTATTAGGTAGATTGACCTCTCAAACATGTCTAAAATATATGGTTAGAGTAATTCTTTCAAGAATTGAAACTTGAGTGTTACTTGAGCTTAGATATGCATAATAACCAAAGTAATAAAAATCACCTTGTCAATAATAGGAAATTGTGAAGATGGTTCTTCATTGTTAAGAATTGATGAATTCCTCAATCTCTATAAGTGAAATAAAATTATATATTTCAATAATTTATATATAAAATAAATATGATATAGATATTAATATTTATCTTCATGAAAAATATGTACCAAGATAAGGGCTCTAGGAGGAATGATTGTTAAAGGTATTGAATCCATTATTAGGTAGATTGAGCTCTCAAACATGTCTAAAATATATGGTTAGAGGGCCCAAGTATAGATCAACTCATACATCTGGGATGATAAATTATAATATGTAATATTTTATCTACAAGAGGAAGGTCTTGTTAATCTAAGCATCATATAAAATGTGTGAGCTTGGTATTCTAAATCCTATTAAGTTTGCTAAACCAAGTCTTGGGTGAAGAATTTAAATTCAAATACCTATTTATCTTGTTTAAATAAGTAGAGAATGGGATCATTATTTGATAAATGAGACCAATAGAATAATTCATCAACTAAATGCCATAGTTACACCTCCGATCTATCCACCATGCACATGGAGTTTGTAAACCCATTTTATGTAGTATGACATCAGTGATCAACTCTTGGATATGTAAAAGGAAGGTTAGTGCATATAAATAAATTAATATTTTTATTTTATGAGATTCCATGTGATCCAATATCAATAACGAATAAAATACTTAATAGTATGAATTCCTTTTTTAAATAGATGTAATGCTTTTATACCTAGCATTTCTGCCTAAAGAAGACTAGTATTGGTCATTATATTGAACAAATAAATATTATGGTTGTAAAAATAAATACCCATATAATATCCATAGCCAACCCATTATTAAAAAGGATTGACAGGTTCAAAAACATTCCATATTCTATAAGCTAAAAAATAAAATTTATATCCTGACAAGGGCAATGGTAATCAACAGAGTGTGTAAGCCAATAGTTTGCCAATTTTTTTATCATGGGATGTATATGTATAAATAAAGTGCCTTAGAATAATTTTCCAAGCCTCTTTACCTTCAATTTCACTAATTACCCACTTATAAAAAAGGGAAATACTTTGTATGGGTAAATCATTGATGCACATTCCTTCTTTATCATGAGGAAGGCAATAGATGTCCCAAACTACCTTGTGATAGACTCTAGATTTGTTAGCATTAGCCAAAAAAATATCTATGATCATTTCATAATTTATCATATGAGGCTTTGGAAGGATCCCAACATGAGTAGTAAAAATGAGTGTTTATGAATATTTTGGTACAAAATTAAAATATCCTAACTAAAGAGATAGGCTTGTAAATCTAATATCAAACAATATTTTATACCCTAAAACTAATATTTTTCCACATATATGAAGGAGAGATATCAAAAGGAAAAATAATGATAAGGAATTTAAATATCTCTCATTTATGTATCCATTTCCATTAATAAGGATGAAGTCATTTAGGCAATGACATCATGCTCTATATGTAACAATGGGTTTTATCCAATTACAAATTAGTCCTTGAGTATTTGCCTAAAATGTCAAGGCATCGAAGTGCCCATTTAAATAAATTATTTCTTGTTGATAGTAAGGAAAGTATAATGTTAAAAAATTCCATTAATTAGCTAAGAGGAGTGCTTAATAAGAAAAATACTCCTGATAATTAATTAATCTTCTTTGTGAGATAGAATATAACCAAACTCCTCTACAACCAAAACATATAAAGTTGGAGATAGAGGGAAACCCTTTTGAATGGCAAAAAAAATCAAAAGTTTTAAAACTTGTGCTTTTTTATGGTAAGGTAGGCTGATGCATTAGAAAACAAAGTTTGCATTACCAAGAGATAGGATTGGCCAAAACCTAGAGCCTTAATCATAACAAGAAAAATGGTCATTTCTATCCAATCACAATGTTTTTCAAAATCAAGTTTGATAAATATGGTCCTTTGGTAAGAGGCCAAATCCCATTCCATTCCTTCCCAAACTATATTTAAATTATCCAATATAGATATATCTATTTTATATTAATCTCATTTGCTCAAGTCTAGTGATTGTAGGTAGAATATGGTGGAGATGATGCACTAGAGCCCTAACAATTATTTTTTATGAAGCATTCAAAATGGTGATTGGGTAGCAAATGGCAATAATCTTTGGATCACCATACTCAAAGATGAATTTAATATTTTCTTTGCTGATGATAACTACTAATGACTTATTTTTTAAGGTTTATTTTTAATCTTTCAACAAGTCATCCCTAAAAACTACCAAGTACCTCTATAAAACTCACAAGGAAACCTATCAATCCTTGGTACTTTTTCATTGGCCATGCATTGCATTATGTAAAAGACCTCATCAATACAAATAGGAAAATCATAATGTTTTTGTCTGAAAGGAGTAATTTGTAAGGCACCACATCCAAACATTCTTATAAATCTTATGCTTTTTCCACTATATATTTGTGGGCTTAGAACACCAATTGATAATGGTCTAAGAAAACACTAGAGATTTATGGTAGATTTATGAGGCATCTATGTGTAAGCTTGATGTATTTATTTTGATCCTTAGTTTGTTTGACCTTGAGAGACTTGAATAAATTCTTTGAGGTTGGGTCCCCTATCTTAAGGTTAGACTTTGTCATGCTTTCCAAGCAAGAATGTGTTCTCCTTCTCAATTTTGAATGGGGAAGTTGTCACAATATATTTGGTAACTATCATTTCCTATCATACTCTCATCACTTTTAGAGTGGAGTGTGGAAGTTACCATCTTAAATTCCCACACAATCAATTCCTTTTAAACACATCCCTTGTTAGCCACAAGGGCACATTTAACTCATCACCAGAGTGTGGAATTGATTCCATGTCCACCATACATTTCCAACTAGAATGAGGTGAGTGAACACACTACCACATTCCTCTACCACTATGAGAATTATATTGCATGAGTTAAGAAACATGTTGATGGTGTTGTCATCAAGGAATAGTTTGAATGGAATTTAAAATACTAAAATGTAGAAACCCTGTAGTTTTATCTTAATACTTATGTATTGCATCATGGCCCCACTCCGACCCATATCTAGTTGGTTTGGACTTTAGTTTCATTTCCCTCAAGGAGACCCATTTAGATTAAAAGGTGGTCTAACACTATACAATTTTATGATCATCAACTTGCACATATTTAGTGTAAGTCTTTCTCTATGATGATCATCGAGCTAGGGCATGTTATGACTATGTTGGAGCGTTAGTTTTTTCATGAGCCCCTCCAAGTGAATGTTTATTAGTTACAATACCACATTCAAATGTTAATGCATATAATTATTATATTTCACTAATCAATGATTAGATTCTCCTAATATTATATTGTATCTTAGTTGGATGTCCTTATGGTAAATATACATGAAAAGGCTTAGGTTTTTAATCCCTTCATTCTACTAGACTTCTAATTAATACTATGGAAAAATTTTATGGCTAAGAATATTTATAAATTATGGGAATCCATCAAGTCTGGGAGTGTTATAGGAATAGTGGGCCTCATGATGGGTGAACTATTGAATATCATTTTTTGTGGTGGTTCATGATTGTCAATTTTCATAAGTTTCCTTTTGATGAAGTGTCTTGGGCTCATATCCTCAAAAATTTCAAATGAGGCATTCACGCTATTGAAGATTTATTCTCTAGAGCCCCTCATTCTTGGATTTCTTAGCTAGAAGCCAAAGCAAAATTCCACCTCCACAATATAGATTCCGAAAATCCTTTTAGAATACCACTAATTTTTTTCTATAGACTTTTTTCTTAAAATTGTACTGGTGAAGTCACTTTGATTGGGTTTGAAATACTATAAGTGGTTTTTTAAAATCTCCTTTCTCAATTATCCTCCAAAAAAACAAATATGAGTGGCTCTCCCCTTGACTATCCATGTTTCAAAGGCTTAACTAGCAATGATATCTTCATTATTTTTCTCAATTCTGGGTTAAGAGGTTTTAAACAAAATGGAATGCTATGAGAAAGTCAACTATTTGTTCTTGTTTTGTAAATAGTCTTGGATATAGATTAAACATTATTTAAACTCTTTCAGCCTAGACCTTTTTCATGACAGATTGTTATATTTGGGGATTGGCCTTTGTTACCTACAAAATTAACATAGTTTTGGTATATTTTCCAAGTCAAAATTTTTATTTTTAAAGGAATAAATACAACTATTTTTTCTAATAACACATTTGATAGACGTTTTTTCAATTATAAGAAATTTATATTTTATATCAAATGTGTTTATGTTGACTCAAATGTAGGATAATAAAGTCGCTTTGCAGATAGCTCATTTCTAGACTTTGTTAGATAATAGGAGAAATGTGCCTCACACTATGTTTTGTGTGCCCACTTATATCAAGACATTTGACATGATATCCAAGTGGAAATAAAAATTGTACATTTAAAAAACAATATAAATATAGGTTAGCATCCCATACTTAAAAGTGGTGACCTTTCTAATATTAAATGAAATACTGATATTAAATAAAATGCAGAAATAAATGACCAAAATCACCTCTTTTTAAATTTCTCAATTTTACTACTTATTTAATATTTAGTTATATTAATAAAAATTGATATTAAATAGAAAACAATAACCTCCACCTCCACTATAAAATTATACATTTCTTGTGTCCCCATACATGGCCGAAACTAATCATTCACTCACATCTCAAAAAGAGAAACTTGTTCGACCGTGTCTTTAATTCATTTATTCATTCATTCATTGAATTTGAGCGTCCCGGGTTAGTTACTCTCTTTTTCAAATCTAACATCATTCGGGACACGTTTTAACAAATTAGTCAACCTGCAATCTTTTCGACACGAATCTCCAAATAAATAAATAAACTTCAAATCGAAATCTTATTTCAAATTAAATATCTAAATTCCGCCCGTCCCTGTTATTCGGGACACGTTTTATGGACAAAACGCTAGTCACCTTTGATATCATCGATAATTCAACCATCCAATCTTTTGGATGCGAATCTCCAATCATTGGATTCGACGGTTGTGGATCAAACACGTAACTTGCATGCATCTATTTATACCATACTATACCGTCAACTTTATTGCCAGACTGCTGCTTTTTGGAGCTCTGCTCTCAAACTCTGGTATGTTTTTCACCATTCATAGATTTTCGTTAATGCTTTTTCTTCGCTTCTTTAGTTAAATTGGGTGGTGGATTTTGAAGTGCCTTTTTCGAACTGTTGTTTCAGTTTGCTTTGTGGTGAGCTTACACCAGTTGTCCTGGCTCTTCCCAGTCTTGCAGTCCAGTTTATTTATCATTCGCATTTGGCATTTGCTGATTCTTTTCTTCTAAAAAACCAATTTTACTCTGAGATCCTTCTCTTTCCCTTATGGGCTCAAGGGTAGGCAGCCAATTTCAGGGGGTCTAACTGTGCCAAGCCAAGAAACCAAAACTAAGTTGAGGCATCCCACAACAATAGGGGAAGAAAAGAGATTATTTAGTTGACAAAAACTGCTTTTTCTTTTCTTTTTTCATTAAATATTTGTTTCAATCGTGTGGACGTATGTTTTCGTGTATATGTTGTTATTTTTTTTATTAAATATTTGTTTCATTCGTGTTGACGAACGTTTCTTCTATTCTGTTAAGTACATGTAGTTATTTTTCTGTCACAAATAATCATTGTGCACTCTTGGAATATTTGGAGTCTGAATGTATAAGATTTTCCTAGCAAAAGTGCAAGGATAAAGATGATCGATTCTCCCAGAAAATGTTTAAAAACTTTGAAGATATCTTGCAGTCCATGTAGGAAGCAGTAGTGAAATAGACATTTTCCCTTTTCGTCAGTTCTACGACTTATTGCTACACCTAAGCCCCTCTAGTTCCTTGCCTAACTCAAATTTTATATATCCCTTGTTCTAGAGACACAATCTATTCAAAACGTAATTCAACATCAATGTAGTGATCTTACAAAGCACAATTAATGCCGCCCCTACAATACTTTTCTAGTGTAAATTTGTCAACAAGAAACACACCATAGAAAAAGATCCTACTGACACTTGGCACAAGTTTGTAGAATCTTTGCATGAGAAACATTACCCTTTGAAATGCTAGAACGACTAATACATAAAACAGAAACTATTCAGGCAGTGGAAAGACTTGACGGCACAAGGTTATACCAACAAATTTTGTGACCTAATTGTATTTTGTAATTTTGACAACCACCTCAAGATTATGATGATGTTGAATTGTATATTCTATCGAACTTGTTTAGAGCCGTACGTAAATATTTTTATCGAATTTATTTTATCAGCCATCACCTCTCTCAACCACGTGTTTGTAAGGGTGGTCTTTAAGAAGAACCCCAAATGAAGCACTGCAGCCATGACCAAGATTTATTTCAAATAATGACATCTTGAATAGTGTAATATATAATTTGTGGACGTTTTTTTATAGTATTATTGTTTGTATTTTTATTGTTTAGGGTATTAAGTTATAGTTGTCATTTAAAATCAAGTAGTATTTTGGAGTCCATGGTTTTGAAAAAAATTATTGGTCTTAAAATCTTTATTAGTTTCTTAAGTGGTATTTAATATTTTTGAAGTGTCAAGTTATTATTAAATTATAGTAAAGATTATTTATATATCATTTCATCTAAATTTCTTATTTATATAGTCTATAGTCAAAGGTTTGACCAGAGTAATTGTTTATCCTCAGTTGCATTCTCGCAATCTATAAGGGTGTCTTTTCAAGTTAAAAAAATATGTAAACAACATTAGGATATATATTTATATCGTATGTAATTCATTTATTATAAAAATGAGTATGTGTCTAGAATATGTAATCATTAAGATAGTACTTCTAGTCTTATCAATCTAAATAAGGAATGTGAATATTGTCGATAACTCCAAAGTTAAATACTAAATCTTCTTATGTGCATGCATTATAGAGAGACCCTAGTATCCACTATGTGGGGCATGAATGTATGACATTTAATAATGGTACAAGAAACTACACTTAATTAATTAAAGTTGAGAATAGCTTCTAGTGCCAGTGGAAGTTGTCTATACTATCTATACCCAAGTGGAAATGATTGAGAGTACAGGCTACAAACATGGTAAAGAAGGTTAAGTCCTCTTCATTTTATTTGTATGATGTATTGAGTGTTAAAAAATTTAATTCCTTGTGATGATAAATTGAATAACTTATATTTTAAAAGTTCATTATTTGAAAATAGGAAAAAATCTAGTGTAGATGAATCTCAACATGGATGGTTATTTAGATAGCCTGAGAGTTTATAAATTCAGGGGTTTGGGGAGGTGGAATCTGAGAATTTGGAAATTCAACTTGGGAGCTACACCTTTGAGAGAGTTAGGAAGTAACTTGATGTACTTCTAGCTGGTCCAACAATTATTTTTAAAAACAATATTTCATAGAATATATTACTCTTATCTCCTTGTCTACACTAGATGATGGAATGTCAGTATGTACATTACTATAGTTTTTGAAGATTTTTACTTTATTATATTTAGTTCATTGTTTTAACAATATACTAATATAGTGATAAATAGTTATTTTATGAGATCGTTAATTCCTTAATAATAGTTATTCCAACTATATATTTGTATTATTTATTGAATAATTAATTAACGGTTTTTTTTTTGTGTAGTACTTTATTCTTGATCAACTAGTATTTATTTTTTTTCCTCATGAAAATTCCATCCCTCTTATACTTGTATGGGCTTCTAAATATTGCAATAGAACTATCAAAGAGAATAATATGTACTTGTACTTCATCAATGTGATCTCTATTAACACCAAAATTTAGTTTGCATTATTTAATAAATTAAATATCAATTCCTTATTTCACCCACCTTAATGAGTATGGATGAAGATCGTTCTATCCTCCAATCCAAGATTCTCTACTAATTCTTATTAAATTAGATTTGCAAATGATAATGAATTGAAAATATTGTTAACCCTTATCTTCTTAATTTTAATGTGGAAGAATTTAGTCAATTCACCTACATCTTCATCTACTTCACTATTCTTACATACCTTATTTTGAATTTAAGTGCCATTTTATCTCTCTTCCTTTCAATACACCTATAATATTAGCATTTTATCTCATTCTCTTCTTCCTAGCAAACATGATAAAACTTAGATTTGATTAAAAAAATTAATGTCCTTCCACATGGTAAGCAATGACAATTTTTTCAAGACCAAGGACTGGGCATAAGGTTTTCACCATGTCCATGACCAAAAAGCTAAGGCGTGCAAAAATACTCTCCCATTCTTTGCTCACTGGATGAAGGAATCTCAATCTTGGAGAGGTTATAGTTATAGCTAGTATAATTACGATATATTGAATTGATATTTTGATTTTATGCTTGGAAAATTATAATTCTTCAATTAAAATATAAAACATGAAGAAACTTCATTTAGAATTTATGGCTTAAGAAGTGATACATTTTATTTTCAACTCGTTATGTCGTTCAAGTCGGTTTATCCGCTTGCCTGTCAAACCCACTGTCCCATATATAATGTTCTCCTGTTTATAGTTATTATCTTCTATCATTAGTGATAATATTATGTTCGTCTATATATTTCTGAGATGGAATGGTAGCTTATGCATACATTTCATTTCGGATAGTAAGAAAAGATGAAGGTTAAATAATTTATCTTCTAGTTTGTTTTATTTCCATTGACTGTAATGGATTTTATGATGTTACAATTAAGTCTATTATGTGCTATATGCAGAGATGGGATATACTGTGGAGTATACATGTTTCTATAGTTTTGTTGCCAATCATAGAAGCCCAATGGTCATCCTGAGATATTTACGCACATGCAAAACAGTAGTCTATGAGAGTATTTGAATTACCATCTAGTTTAGGGCCCATGCAAAGAAAGGAGCCAACAAGAATTTCTCAAATATGCATGTGAATGCAATTCTCATCAATCTGCATTAATATTTTTGACTTATAACTAAGGCTCTGTGTGTTAATATTTTTTTCATTATGTAAAACATCTTCTTGACAAGTTAATCATTTTTAGAGGGAGTTTTCTTGAACTAATGAATATTTTTCGTCAGTTCTGTGCAGGTGATCCATTTAGTGCTATGGCCTTACCTCCATCATCTATCCATGGGTTCTACCAGAATAAGTATATTTTGAAATTTCCAAATGATTCTTCTGTGACTAGAAACAAAAGATTTAGCAATACAACCTCTTGGTGCTGGACCTCGGTCAGGGCTAAGTCATCTCGTAAATATCAATTTCTTAACTTTGCAGTTTGTGGTAAACAGAAGTTTGAATGCGAACACAGGAAAAGTGTTTATTTCTGGCCCACAAAAAAGGTGCTTATTTCTGGCCTACAAAGAAGAAACATATACTCGCAGATTGACCTTTTCGTAGAACAAGGAAACTTTCATATAAGCAGATGGAACAGGCAGACCTGGAAAGCTATCAAAAATATAAAAGCATGGCTAAGTGAGCGTAACTTTAAGTGCATCCCCCAGATTACAATGGCAACAACTTTCCTATCATGGATCCTTTTGTTTAGCCTGCCTGCTTATGCTGGTGTTGATGGGCTGAAGATCTATAATTGTTTCTTGAAAGAGTGCAGGTATTACACTCTTAAATACCATCGAATATATGTTCTGTTTTACCATGACAATTTTTTCTCAAGGCAATATTCTTTCTTCTTTAATATTTTTATTTCAAACGGTCTATTCAGCTTAATTTATTGCATCTTAAATATATGTTCATACCATTTAGTTGGTCATTTTTGTTTGAAAAGTTATCGGTTTATTGGTGAAATTAATTGGCTCAAAAAGAATTTACAAAGAACATTTCTTCTTGAATGCAAAAAGGATGAGACTTGATTCGATTCTTGGGTAAATTTGATGGAATGAAATCTTTCAATCCTTAACACTAAACTGAAGACTTGATCACTTAAAAATAAGAGATCCTTAAAACTAAATGCAAATTCTATATTTATAATTTTGTATATGCTTTACTTAAGAAATTAAAGTGCTGATAAATATATCAATACAAGTTAGACAACACATCAGGTACTTCACGTTATAAGAACTGCATTTTAAATGTGGCTTTGTTTATACAAACATTTTTTTTATTGAATGAAAAATATTTAACAGGAACGTGCAAGCCATTCATTTTTTGTGCTCTATATTATTGGAAAATAAACTTGGTATGCTTCCAAGACAAGACACAATGTTTTTATTTTATTATTGCAGATACATCATGGTACATATGACACATGACTGATATCATTAGTCGGCATGTTCTTTTGGACACCACTGATAAAGATTATCTTTCAAATTTAAGAATAATTTAGGGTTTTCTCTTCAAGTAGTAGGATCTAAGGCATGACACATATATTTAGGGGGTTAGCATGCATAGCAATTATTGGAATTGTCTTGAAGAGACTGTCATAATTATATAGGTCTTTGACAAACACATTTTTTCACTCATCTACTCTTCTATATATTTTCCATGACACCTTCATTCTGAGCTTTATATTCTTGTATTTGTCTCTTCGAACTCATTGCATCCATCTAGTTCTCTTATAATTAAGGATTTGAAATACCACACACATGTTTGATGGACAATATATGGCAGATATTTCAAGCTCAACATTACACTTGAATATTTTAGGGTGGACCTTACTAACTTCGCTTTTGAAACAAAACTTTATCAATGGTACAAATGGATGTGAAAAGAAAGAACAACACCAGTGACTTTGGACAATTTTTAAAACGAAAGTACACTTCACTATTAGAATTAATGAACCAGGGACTTATTTTCACAACTTTCCAAGTTAAGCTAAAGAAGGTCGTTCCCATGTAAAATTCACAATACCTTAAGTTGTTCACTAGAACTTAAAATTTGGAGCCCTATGAGAAGATGGAACTTTACGTTGGAGGTTTGAGTGAGGGTGTCAAAATGAATTGAGGTTTCTTAGACTTGCTATTGTTCTGAAATCTATGCAAATGGCATTAATTTGGAAAAGAAGAACCACTACCTATGGCTTCAGTTCCAAGGTCAAAATTCAGGAGTAAGAGACACGAGTTTCTTTAACACCTTCAATTCTCAGCCAGTAGCCAGAATCATAGCTCAGAAACAAGTGGACAAGAAAGCGAAGGGATTGAGCTATCACCGTGATCAAAAGTATATCTGACGACATAAGTGCCCAAAAGGTGTTTAATGCTTTGCGGGAAGGAAGAAGTTCCAGATAATGAGCTCTTAAGTTGTGATAGTTACAATGTAAAAGCTTTCTATGGGCAAGTTCAGATATGTACACCGTACCCTTAGGAGTACAATGGTTGAGGCAACTAGAAACTGTCTCCATGAACTTTCATGAGATGTCCCTAGGGTTTACAAATAAAGGAAGCAAGAAAAGAAATCACATGCATCAAAGCAGCATTGAACCAAATCTTTATCCTGTATAAGATGGATCTGTAATTAGTGCGATTACAGCAGTGTCTAACTCATTAATACAAATTCTACTTAGTCTGTGACTGATTTATGTGACGATGTGTATATTTTAGAAATATGCTTATGCACATACATTCATAGATTTTGCGATATTAGAAGAATTTCGTGAAGGAATAACAATTGAACATGAAATGTGAAAAATAAACATGTAGCAACAAAAATCAGTAAACAAATAAAATTTACCTTGGAGAAATCAACTGTGGGAAACTCCAGCAAGAGGGATTCTTCTTGCAATCCACTATCACCTAGAACCAAGGTTACAAGCTCACAAGGACGCAGAAAATTACCATCAATTTATCTTCCTTGTTCTGCAATCCAAAATTTCATTTCTCTGCTATCAAACCTTCTCCTATGCTTTGCAATTCTGAACTCCAACTTTAGCTGCCTTGCAAGACTCATTTAACAAAAGGATACTGAAAACTCGACACTGAAAGCTCCATATCAGAAACCATTTCAACAGGCAGCATACTAACCGCTCTAACTTCCAATCTGGTTGATTGGACTTCATTTCTGTCTTACCTGGGACGGTTTCAGTCACAATCAAACATGTAATTGATGTTTTGGTGACGAGTTTGATCATGGCCATACCTGTCTCTCTGTTCTATTGTTTCTAAGACAGGCTTGGGCATGACAAAATCCATCATACATACATATGAATGGGTTTGGTTTGCACGAACCCACCTCTGAGACTTGTTTCTAAAAACAGAAGGTGCAGAAAGCTTCCTTGTGGCCCTATACACCTCTCTAAGTCTTTTACAGCATGTTTCTGCTTGTTCCAGACCCCTAGACAAATGGCCTTAGTGCTGTACAAGTCTACAAAAGTTCAAAGTACATGAAGACTAAAGAAGAATGCACAAGGTACTGGTAGGTTGATAACAATTTACTTATAAAAGAAAAACTTGTGCAAAGCCCTTTAGTAGGCCTGAGGTTTGCGACAAAAGGCTTGTAGTGAGATATGGCCAGCCACTATAGCCTCATTATTAAAGAACACAAAGAATGACATTTCAACTAGAAAGATACAAAACATATAAGTTTGATTTCGTAACCTTTTCTGCCTCCCAAAATTTGAATGGCAGCGATTTTAGGAAACCCTTTTAATGGTAGTGTGTACTGTAAATATACAATATTCTCCCTTCTTACTGAAAATTTTACATGCAGGTGGCCCATTATAAAATTACAATATGTAAACAAATATTTATATTTTGTTCCAAATTGTAATTATCCAGCTCCACGTCATTAGTTTCTATTTTATTTCTGTAACTAAATTTTTGTATGTTTTGAGTTAATTATGTCCTTTTGCAGGGGGGAATTGGCACACTGTATTGCAAACCCATCTTGTGTAGCAAATCTTGTTTGCATCGAAATATGTAATAATCGTACCGATGAGACAGAATGTCAGGTCTCTCTTTCTTTCTCTCTTACACACACGTGCACTCACACACATGCACATACAACACCAGCATTATACTTGCTCAATGTTAGATTTCTTCTTACATTCTTGATATGATTTACAATCTGATTGTTAATTCCAAGCATTGAAACATGTTTCCAGATGAAATGTGGGGATCTATTTCAGAACAGTGTAGTAGAACACTTTAATCAATGTGTATTGTCACGAAAAAAATGTGTCCCTCAGTCAAAAGGTCAAGGAACATCAGCTGTACCAGATCCCTCTGCTATTGTTAAAAAATTTAAATCATAGATTTCAATGGAAAGTGGTACATAAGTGGTGGCTTGAATCCATTGTTTGATACCTATGATTGCCAAGTGCATGAATTTTATCCTACATCAAAGAATCTTACAGGAAAGTTCTCATGGAGAATATCAACTCCTGATGGAGGCTTCTTTACTCGTCATGATATTTAGATATTTGTGCAAGATTGTTCTCAGCCTGGGCTACTCTACAATCATAATAATGAATATCTTCATTATCAGGATAATTGGTACCTTACTCTATCCTATACACTTATAGAATGTTCATTTCTATCAGCATCTACTTAACTCTTGTTATTGATTAAAATACATTTTGTTGATTTTATATGATATTTTTTCTCCTGTTTTCCTATGTAAATAGAAAATGAATACAATAATTTCCTTGCTTAGTGCCCCAAAGATGGCATCAACAAATAACAGTTTATTTCATAATAAAATGACGAGAAAAAGACTTACCCCAAAAATTATCAATTGATCAATGAAAATTTTATTTGATTCATATGAAATGCATCACCTTTGATTCTAGCCCTTACCATAGATAATTCATCCCTGGTAATAGGTGTGGCATGGAGTCCATTTATCTAGACCAACCACTAGATGATTTAACTATTATTGCGAAATTTGTTTTCCAACAAATATTCATAAGAAGACCCAAACGTTTATACTTATGGGTGACTATAGGCCCTTGTTTGCTTCATAATAATTGCTTTTCAAATATATACTTATGAGTGACTACATATCAGCACTTGGATTTCCATTTTAAAGATATTCAATTATTCTTTTTGTGCTGGAATTAAACTATGTGTGTGTGTGTGTGATAATGCATGAACTGTATTTATGCATGTCTGGAGAGTTAGCATTTTTTACTATTAATTGATACATACAACACATTTACAGTTTAAATATTTTTCTCTTAAGCACAACACAACCATGTGCTAATCGGACATTACACATGTAAATGTAGAAAATATTGCCCTCTTTGGCATGCATTTATACAAATATATAGGCAATTATCCCTACAAATTTATAGTCAATACCAATGAATTTGTTTTGTTCAGTAATTCTTGCATGGAAATCAGATAACCCATAGACAAAGCTTTTGTTTGTGTGATTTGAAATCACTTCCATATTGGAATAGTCCTTTATCCAGTACATGGATACACCTGAAAAGGGGAACCTCGCTATCCATCGTCTTTGTAAGATAAAACTTATTGTTGATCCATTTTACTATAGCAAATGACCTTCACTCAAGTTATCATATCAAATATAAGATAAACAAGGCCAGCCATCTAGAAAGTAAAGTTTTACTATGATGGAAAAACAAATGTATTTAAAGTTTATTTTCTTGGATGTATGGAAACACGGTCCTTTATGTAATTATTTTCATTTATCCATCAAATATGAGCAAGTTCATTGTATTTTTTTTAGTCTTTATATGTTTATTTTACTTTCATGAGTTTATCTCAATAAATCTTTTGAACACCATTTTTCTTTTGATGAACTTTTATAAGAGATTTTTTATTTGTATTAAATATATTGACTCATTCTTTTAGTTTTCTTTTTTCCATATTTTATGAATGCGATTTGTATTTTTGGAGACATTTTTTTTATGAATCATATAATTCATTTTATAAATCAACTTCCTATATATAAATTCAGTTCTACTATTTTCATTCTCTTCTTTTTCAGAAAGTTCACAATTTTTTTTGTTATATATTAAATTTCTTATAATTTATATATTTTTAATGGATGTCTCCACAGATGTGTTTATATTCATGTATCCACAAATGTTAGTGTAAATATAGTGTTTTTTCTATAAACATTTTGTCTCTTATACTTGATAACTACGTTGAAATCTTATTGAGGGTGTGTTTTTCCCTAACCACATGATTGGTTTGGTTTGTAAGGAATAATTATTTTAGTGGCTTTAAAATACTTTGCATTCCACCTATTTTTATAGGAATCAAAGCAGATTATGTTGAAACTATCGACTTAGTTATGAATCATATGCTAGTAGAGTATTTCATGCATGTGGAGAAAACAAACCACTTTAAGTTGAAACTATTGTATTAGTTATGGATCTCAAGGTATTAGATTAATCTATAGCGGTGCCAAGTTTGAATGCACTCATGTCATTGGTATGAAACCCTACTACCAAGTTTTGGTATCTCTAGGCACCTGGACTTCCCCCTAAGGTAACTTAAGCATTGTTATAAGACTATAATCTAAGTAAAAGGAAGTCTCTCTACAATAGAATACCCAATGTGCTCTTCCAATCTTACTCATAAGGTTGTTTCTTTCCCTATCAAATATAACATAAATTTGGGTAATATCAAACAAGGATGTGAACTTCAACACAATTGTTGGTGCTAGTAGGCTGCCCTAGCAATCACAGTCCTGAGTGAATGCAGACACATTTGTTGTTGTAGGGACATTCAATGATGTCTCACACATTCATTTGGTACTTTCAAGTGAATTTTTTGAATACCTTGTCTTAAGCATTCTCGAGTGAATTCCTTGAATCCCTTATCTCAAGTATCTTAGGTGAAGAAGAATGTTGAATTTTGTATTGAACGTGAATGCCCAAATAACTTGCTTTAATTGAGAACCCCTTTTTGGAAAAAATACTTTGGAAAAATTACAGAAATTTATATTTTTTGGGCCTTCTGAAGTACAAGAATTAGAAAACAAGGCTGAAAAGGTTGGAAGAACAGAAAAAAGATTTTTTTGAGATTAGGAAAGCTAATAGAGAATTGGAAAGAATGAAAAAAAAATCGTGTAAGAATTGAGCAAAGAAGAAATGGCTGTGTTTTGCCCTACCTTAAGCCACCTGCTATATTTAGCCATGTTGACCCAAGTGACGAACGGCAACCTTGGTCGATTGTATGGACAGTGGTACATGCACTGGTTGATATTTTATAGACATTGGGCCATTGAAGGACACTCTGCATTGTATCATATAGTGAGGCTTCATATTATTGATTCAATTGATGTATGGACCTTAATTATGCTAGACTTAGTTTATTGGATCTTTAATTTCATGTATTGGCTAATGGTTATTGTTTCATATGGTATTTGGTGCTAATTAATTTTTGGCTTTTTGGTATTGTTGTTTGATATTTTATCTTGAATGATTGGAAGTTCGAATGACTTGTAAACTGTGAATTTCAGTTGTAAATGTCTTGGATCAGTTGTGATTGTTTTTTTCCTGTCCACTTCCTTATATGTGATATATTGATTGTTAGAATTTTAAGATGAGAAGGATGGGTGTGATTGGGAGAGTTAGAGCTGAAATGGATGAAAATCATATTGTTAATGGGTGTGAGAAGGCAGCCATGGTGGATGGGCAGTATCAGAAGATTATATGCATTTTTGGTCCCTTATTCGATGTACATAGAATGGGGTGGTCAACGGAGCATGGTCCCTTAGGGCGTGCTTCGGCACTGGCAAGTTTGGAGGTGGTCTTCAACCAGCTGCACATTTCTTTTAATCCTTACTCTCTTAATTTTTATTGTATAGTGGAAGAATATTATTCTAAATGCTAGGATGTAAGGGTATCTAAATGGGGACTTAGTTCCCATTTCCTATAGAGGTAGTGGATCTTGCTTATGAATGAGGATGCTGGGTAAGAATACTGACAAGGAAAGTATATGTATTATATGTGGCAAAATGAGAACACACCATCTGAACATCAATTATCGGATTATATGGCCTTTGTATAAGTATTGAATTATAAATCAAATGTCACTGATGGCCTTTCCTACCTTTGACGTACTAAATTTCAGTAATGATTCCATTGATAGCATTGTTGAGGCCATTAGCCTCTAATTGTTGGTTAGTTCCAGTATGGGGTTTTAGGTATTGAATAAGCCTTAAGGGATCTATATGATATGGATTACATATATTGATAATTCAGATTAGTGTCTTGATAATCTTGTCATCTTTACCTTTTATTCGACATGCACATGAATAGTTAGAGAACCTATGATTTTTTATGTGATCTTAAAGTAATTTTATGAATATAATTTGCTTGTATGTGATGTACATGCTCGAATATGTATGATACATGCAAGGAGAATAACTATGAAATGTTGAACATCACTTCTCTCTTCATATAATACTAGATTTAATGGTTAGTTGTTGACTCTATTTCATTATGTAACTACTAGATGAATGACAATGAATTGATAAAAAATCCATTATATTTTAATGTGATCTTGTTTCAATTTTATCAATAAAATTTGCTCTTATGTGATGTACATGCTGGATGATGTATGATTTTATTTTGATGAAAAGTTGTTTTATGTCAAAGACATTACACTAATAATTAAATAAGGGTGCAAAAGACAAATCTAATTAAATATAGCAATATAGAGTTAGAAACATATCTAAAATGTGCAATAAGAGGAATTAATATGTTTGGAATTAGATAAAGAATGTTCTTAGAGAAATACCTAAATTCTGATTTCCCTACTGAAAATGGGTGAAAACAAGTCTAGAAGCAATCCCAGAGCAAAGTCAGAAAACTTGTGTAGATTACACAAGTGTAGAAAAACAACCAATGTTGAATGGATTGATAATAGTTATGACTAGGATTTTTGGGTTGATCCTGGTAAAGTAAGGTTTGATTTTGGTCATTGGCTTCAAACCTAGTAGATGATGTTAGATTCTCTTAAAATTTTGATAGAGCATTTTTTTGTCTTTTTTGATAATAAATCTCTCCTAGAATGTAGATTTGAGTTGTGATTCTAACAAAATTCTTTTTCTAAAAAACATTTTTGGATTTGAAAGAGTTTCAATGAAATGGATATGCTTCCAAAAAATGTTTTCATATTTGAAAGAGTTTCAATGAAACAAATATCCTTTTTCATGTAACAAATATTTGTTATTTTGAATTAGGCTCAAATATATGACCCAAAATGGATATCCATTTTGCAACCTTAAAATGTCTTCTCCCTTATAAAGACAATTAGTTTTGCATATAAACTCAAAATTGGGTGTTGTTTATTTAAATTGTATAATTTTTCAAGAGAAATCCAAATGTGTAATTTAAAAAAATAGAAGAATTACATACGTTATTTTACGTTTTGCACCATAATCTATTTGTTTTTGTGATATGTCCTCGATTAGGTGTGATTAGATAAATGTAGATAGATTTAGAGAAAGTATGATATATATAAGCACCATATATCATTATTTTATTATCAAAATGTCATTATTTTAGAAAAATTAACTGAATTAGGCCCCAATTAGATGTTATCTAAAACATGAAGGTAGATTTGAAGAAAATCGAGCATGTTTGAGTACCATTGGTCATTATTGTGTAATTTAATGACATTAATTGAAAAAAATGATTGGATTAATCCTTTATTAGTTGTCTTTGGACACATGAAGGTATATTTATTGAAAATTGGGAATATACGAAAACAATTTTCATTATTTCATTATATAATGTCAATACTTGAGAAAATTTGACCAAATCGGGCCAATATTAGGTGTGATTGAATCGATGTAGATAGATTTAGGGAAAATTGGGCATATATAAACACCACTTGTCATTATTTTGTGATCAAATATTATTTTTCTATAAAAAATGACTAAATTAATCTTGAATTAGGTGTTACCAAGTACATGAAGGTGGATTTGGGTGAAATCCTATGTGTGGAAAACCATTTGTGTTGGAAGAAAATGAATGAGAAGGGTCGGGAAGGTGGGGGGGTTATGAAGGGGGGGTGTGGGGTGGTGAATTGGTACTAAAAAAATTTCATTCAATTCCTCTTAATCATAACTGAACCATTCTAACAAGCATGTATATCTTAGCAAGCATAAGCACCAAATCATAAGAGCATGAAACACATGAACACATCATATACATGGGAATCCCTTAAAGAGAAGAAAATTCATGATGAATCAAATGAAATATAGTCCTATAATACATTATTTGGTGAATCACCAACTCCACATAGAGCACCAACTCCAAGTAGGTAAGCATCAACTCACCTAGGCTTTACCAAGCACCCACTTATAAGGAGGTACCAACCCCTTAGATGACTCACTACAAACTCATCCACATAATTTATTTGATAACATTCATAAAAACTTGTTTCTCATATAATGTATGATTATCTTCTTCCTCAGCTTTTTGGACTCTTCTATCCCTCTCAAACTAGCTTCTAGCCTTCATTGCTCAACTAGCCCTCTTCATGGTTTGATTAGGTCTTCTAACCTTGATCTTCATATGCATAACTCTTATATGATATTCATGACATAATTTTTATTTTATATAATACCTTATTATTCTTACCACTAATCTATAACATTCACTTTTTCTCTGCTCTCTCTAAGTACACTCAAATAGACCTAATTAACCTTGCTTTTATACAAGTCTCTTGATCATATCCTTCTTATTCAATCATAAATTATTATATTATTAGGTCAACCATATAATATATTCTTATAATATTAAAACTACATTCCTTAATCATGAATCAACCAATACATTAGGTTTTCCATAGTTCAATTAGCCCTTACTCTTCTTTTAGGCTTTATGGAGACCTAATATGCCTTCTTAGCATCATGTTATCCTTTGATATTATTGAATCATATTAAAACACTTAACATAGTAGGAACATATAACATTCCACTATAATAGACCTTATCCAACTTTGATTTAGTTCCATAACACCTTTTAGGTCTAACCACCATTTAAACCCTTTCTTGAAACATTGTTCATAAAAGGCCTGTGCATACATAACAAATTTATCTTGAACAACTGAGGCATAAAATCAACATTTAAAAAAATATATGAAATTTTTTTACATATATATAAACCTCATGACCTCAATATCATCACAAAATTTATCAAAATATTCAACTTAGGGTACACATGCTCAAACTATTCTCTACAAGATGCTCACTTAGAATTGCCAACTGACTTCAAAACATAGTCAAGGAAACACGAACTTAGAAAACCTGATTGAACACACTCAAACACATTAAATACATGAAAATAATGTTATAAAATTATTATAACAATTTAAAAATATATATCATAATCTCTAATAAAAACTATTAGTCTTGCAGACCAATCTGTTGACTTTCTCACTTATAGACTACACTCAGTCAGATAAGCCATTTTGGCTTCAATGTTCCAAATTTTTACACTAGATTCAAAGCTTATGAAAATCATGAATAGATTTTTAAAGTCCCAAATAAAATCATCAATAAATTAAATTCATCACACTTACATGAAAACACATCAATAATCATCTCCTTACTTATGCCTGATTTATTACTATCTGCACCATTAGGTTTGTTAGTGACTAGCCAACTTGGATCACTAAATTTGCACATTTGAGGTTTGGAACCTATCTATAAACCTTCATGGACAGTAAATATAAGTCTCACACTTTTACCTTCATCCATTTATCAACTTTGAATTAGTCAATACTACTTGCTATAGAAAATCTTTAAAAAATAAGGCCTTTCCTATTTGGCTTGCTCACTCACCTAAGAAACCAATCACACCTACAGATGCCTAAGAGAGTTTAATATAACCTCCAATTAATTTTATAACCATGCCATATTATTATAATTTCTTTATAACAAGATCTTCAACATCAGGTCATTGTTAGGGTTCTTTGAGGGTTTAGACCAACTTCCAATCTTAATCATCATTCATAAAGATTAGCTCCTCTTTCTAGAAATCAATGATTGGAAATTTTAGCTAGAACCCTTCCTAATATACCATGAACAAATTATATTCTCATGTAGATGCTACACATGCCAATGAGCACTTGAAAAACCTTCTCGAGTATACAAATATTCATTCTATGCATTTGAGAGACATTGAAACACTTATTAAAGCCTTTTCTTGAAGATCATAACCTAAAACTTCATGCACATACTTAAAAAAACCTGAATCACCTCTGTCAATGATTATTTACTCACCCATGCTTTTAAAATTGATGCTGATACTTTATCTGGCCACCATCTCTCTCCTTACTTTCTAAACCTTTGACCTGCAAGTCACAATAGGTCTTGAAGATGACTTTATAACCACTCTCCAAGCTCTCATCACCTCATATATAAGCCATGTAATTTCCTATTCATGATTAACTACTAAAAAACATTCTTCATATGTCTTATCAACAACTCATGATGCTTCATTAGGCCAAGCAAGATCTAGAACTAGTCTAGCTATAAACTTGGACTAAAGTACTTACCCCTATAGACTTAACATGGAAACTCTCTTGATTACTCCAATGCCTCTGAAATATTATATTATTATTCTTATTTATAGCTTCAACAACACATATTCATATATTTAATGGAGCATATCCATAGCTACTTATATATTTTCATAGATTGACTAAGGATATTTTTAGTATCTTTAGAGTTGCATTCATAGATATTTGAAGCTCACCTTCTAATCAATTTCAATTCCCTCAACACCTCATGTAAAAACACAAACAACCTCTCTCATGCTCAAACACTGTCAAGTATTCTTTAGAGCTTCACTAAAGATCTTTGTATCTCATTTTGATCATATTCAAAACTTCTTACATAGATCTTTGGAGCATACAAAATTTTCTTTGGAGCTCACAATTATCCATCTCAAACTTGTTTCTAGCCTTCTTCACTCAACTAGCCCTCTTCATGGCTTCATTAGGTCTTCTAACCTTGATCCTCATATGTAGACCTTGTGTATCATATTCATGACATCCATATGATATTATACATGACCTTATTCTACTTACCAATTATCTATATGATTCACTTGTTCTTTTCTCTCTCTAAGGACACTCAAATAGGCCCAATAAGCCTTGTTTTTATATAATTATGTTGATCATATCCTTCTTAGTTGGTCACACATTCATATCTTCTTAGGTCAAACATATAATATGTCTTAAAATATTAAAATAACATGCATTAATCGTGAATCAACTAATACATTAAGTCATCCATAGCTCAATTATCCCTTACTCCTCTTTTAGGGTTTATGGAGACCCAATAGGCCTTCTTAGCAACACATTATCTTTTGATCTTATTGAAGCATATTAAAACACCTCACTTGGTAGGAAAATATCATATATCACTCCAATATACCTTATAAATCTTCACTTTAGGTCCATAACACCTTTTTAGTCTAAGCACCATTTGCACCCTTTCTCAAAACATTGTTCATAAAAAGCTTGTGCATATACAAAAAATCTATCTTGAACAACTGAGGCATAAAATCATTTTTTCCAAAAAAACATGGAAATTTTTTACATATAAATAAACATCATGACCTCAATTTCATCATAAAATTCATTATAATATTCAACTTAATATATACAAGATCAAAATCTTCTTGACAAGATGCTCACTTATAACTGCTAACTAACTTCAAAACATAGTTAAAGAAACACAAACTTTTGACACCTGATTGAAGATAATAAAAGGGTTTGAATTCATGAAAATAATATTATAATATCCTTATAATAATATAAAATAAATGTATCATAATTTCTAATGGAAACTATTGGTCTTGCAGACCAATTGATTGACTTTCTCTCTGACAAACTCCACTCAGTCAGATAAGCCATTTTGGCTTCAATGTTTCAAATTATTATACTAAATTCAAATAATTTTCAAAGCGTAGATATATTATATAAGTTCCAAATAACATAATAATTCACTTTAATTCATCACTCTTACATGAAAACATATCAAGAATTATTTCCTCACTTTTGCCTAATTTTCTTACTATCTGCACCATTAGGTCTATTAGCAATTGGCCAACTTAGATGAACAAATTTTCACATATAAGATATATAACCTATCTAGAAAACTTCATGGATAGAAACTAAAATTATCACACTTTTACCTTCATCCATTTATTATCTTTGACTTAGTTAATACTACCTGTTACAACAAATCTCTAAAAAATAAGGCTTTTCTTGTTGGGTCTGCTGACTCACTCAAAAAACCAATCACACCTGGAGATGCCTGAGAGATTGAATACAAACTCCAATTAATTTTATATCCATACCAAACAATTTTGAGCTATTTATAACAATACCTTCAACATTGGGTCATTGTTAAGGTTTTATGAGGATTTAGACCAACTTCCAGTCTTAACGATCATTCATAAATCTTAGATCCTTTTTCCAAAAACCAATGCTTGTAACTTTTATCTAAAGTCCTACCTCATATACCATTAATATATCATATTCTCATGCATATTTTACACATTCCAATGATCACTTGAAAAACCTTCTCGAGTAGATAAATCTTCATTCTATGCATTTGAGAGACCTTGAAACAGTTATTCAAGCCTTTCTTGTCGACCATAACCTAAAACTCATGCACATACTTAAAATAACTTGACTCACCTCTATCAATTATGATCTACTCACCCATGCCTTTTAAACTAATATTGATACCCTATCTAGCCACCATCTATCTCTTTGCTTTCTAAGCCTTTGACCTACAAGTCATAATAGGTCTTGAAGCTGACTTTATAACCACTATCCAAACTCTCATCACCTCATATATATTCCATGCAGCCTCCTATCATGTTTAACTACTGTCAAAAATTGTTTATATGTATTTTCAACAACTCATGATGCCTCATTAGGCCAAGTAAAACCTAGAACTAATTTGGCTGCAAACTTGGATTGAAATACTTACTCCTCTAGACTTCACCTTGAAAATCTCTTTAATTATCTAATGCCTCTTATGTATGCTCAATAAATATTATATAATTATTCTTCTTCAGGGCTTCAACAATGCATCTTCTTAGCATCAATGGATCGTATTCATACTTGATTATAGAACTTTAGAGCTCGATTAAGGATATTCATAGCATATTCAGAGCTACATACATAGATCTTAGAATTAGACCTTTTAATAATTTTCAAGGCTCTCATCACCTCATATAAAAACTAAGACAACCTCTTTCATGCTCAAACACTATCAAGTATTCTTTGAAGCTTCACTAAGGATCTTTGTAGCTCATTCAGAGCATCTTTAGAACTGGTTATATAGATCTTCAAAGCATATATATTTTTCTTCGTTTCTCACTCATTTCATCATGATACCTACACATACCTTCTTACAAGGTCTAGACAAAGATTTGCAATATATTTGACACTTGACATACTGACATGTACATACTCATGTTGATCTCAATGATATTTCTCAATTTGGTATAAGAACATTTCTGCTCTCATACACCAACAACACTCAATATGATATCAAAAGAGCTCATCATACACACACCTCAAAACTTACTTGACTAAGAACCTTCACAAGAACCTTTGACATGAATGACAACATTAATACCAAAACTCAATAATCAATGACAATGATCAATAATTTGTCATTATTTTAGTGATTGATGTCATTATTTGATCATATTTGATTGATTTAGGCTTTGATTAGATTAAATCAGATAGATTTAGGTATATTTGAGGAAACTTGGCCACATATGAGAACCATTTGTTATTATTTTTTTATCTAATTATTTTAGTTGAGAAATTTGACAAGATTATGCCCTAATTAGATCCAATTAGATAGATGTAGGTAGATTTAAGTAAATTTGGGCATATATGACCATCAATTGTCCTTATTTTGTGATCTAATGTTATTATTAATAAAAATTGATTGAATTAGTCCCTGTATAGGTTCTATCATACATGTTTGAGCACCATTTATCATTATTTCATTATCAAACATTCTCATCCAAGAAAATTTCACCATACTAGGCCCTAGGTAGGTGCAGCTAGATACATAAAGATACATTTTTGGAAAATTTGAAATATGTGACAATTGCTTATTGTTATTTTGTGATTTAATGTTGTTATTTGATAAAATTTGACCAAATTATTCCCTAGTTAGGTGTTATTGGATAAATGTAGATAAATTTAGGAATGTTTGCACATATACGATTACCATTTATCATTATTTCATGACAAAATTTCATTATTTTAGAAATTTTGACTAAATTAGATGCTTATTAGGTGTTGATAGGTATACAAAGTTAGATTTGATGAAATAAATGCATGTTAGAGAATCATTTGTCATAATTCTATGATCAAATGTCATTATTTAAAAAAAAATGAATTGATTGGCCCTTGATTGGGTAAAAATGGATAGGTTTAGGTAGTCTAATGTAGGGGCTCTATGCCTATAACCTCAATATTCATTAACCTATTTCTGATTTTTTCTCATTGGTCTTCAATCATCTTTGGTTTGATTTCTCATGAAATTATATTGATTCTCTCTTCTTCAAACTCTTGTCTATTCTTGCCTCCACTAGGATCATTAACCTCCTTTCATGCATCAAGTCCTCTTCTTTCTCTTGAAGACCTATCTACACCCCTCATACTCTACATTCTATAATTCATACATATTACCATCATCATATCCTAATCCACTTTTAATTTTTTCTTCTCCCTTCTTATTCCAGCTTTCTCAATCTCACAGTTTTTAAGGCCTAAAGGTCTCATTCATTGTTTAATGGTTCTTACCTTCTCTAAAGGGATTTAATGATAGTCCACTTGCCTATCACAATGTTATAGGTACAATCACTAAGAATGGGGTAAATCAGTGATGCAATATATTTAATCCAATTCCAAACTATTCATTAAGCATAAACATCATTCATAACAACGAACAAGAAAGATAATGCAAGATTAAGCACACGACACAAGGATTATGTTGTAAACCCTCATGGGGGATAAAAATCACTCTTAAACCTAAAACACATGGATTACTTGTCCTATAAGTTGGTTACAAACATGAGACTTTAGTGAATAACCCACTTCACAAAGAGCATTAGCCCCTAAGGATGGACAAACACCTCTTACCCTAGATGTTGAGCACCCATGATAAAACTTATGAATTAAACATCTCCTAATTTATGATTTCCTAAAAATATGATGGAGATATAATGAATATCATCTCTATTCAACACTACACACTCTCTCTAACCTTTACACCTTCTCAATGCATCTAAAACCACCTTTTAGATCACTCCACACTTCTTCACACACACTCAATTAGAAAACCTACAAAAACTCTATCATAACATCAGAAACATGAAAAAATGGTCATACAAACAATACTCAACCTTATATTATCTTCAATCCATCTACTAGCCACACTTACTCTCGTTTGTCTTTTTCTACTCAACTCATGAAACCATCACCTTTGATTTCATTCTTTATAGAGACTTCATGAATATCATCTTCTTGGTTAGCCATTACACATTCCTTAACCCTTAAATATTTTATCACACTAATACTAACTCAATTATACCCTCATAGGCCTACCATATCATCCATGGATCACCCTTAAATAACTACACCTTTCAATTATGGCATTAGTATCCCTTATACATCTCATGGAGACCTATTCACCCCTTTAGCGCTTTAATGAGAAAATTAGGAACAAAAGACAACTTAAAAATTCATAGGTCTACTCACATGACCCCTAATACACCTTAAAGTGATTACATTCATCCCCAATCACCTCTGCATATGCAAAACCTATTCAAACATTAGCCCTGTACACAAGAACATCATGAACAAACAAACAATCCACTTATAAACATTTGTTCATATTGAATATGGATTGTTGAAACTTCAAAAATACATATATATTATACTCATTAGTTATAAAATATTGAATTCACCTTTAAACATCAATACACGCACACACATTCTTTTTTAGGTCACTTGCAGAAGAAGGTCAAACCCACAATCAAATTTGGATCTCAATAACTACAATTGTAGAGATAGTAAAACCTTACAATATTTTTTAATGGATTCCCATTTTATTCCATTATAAATTTTATTTTTATACCACCTTAAAATTCATACCACATCAAAATATATAAGCAAAATAATCAACATTGGTTTTCCTTTGTTAATTTGAAAATTCAAAATCCAACAGTCACCTTTTGATGCAAAAGCTTAGGACACATGTTTTCATCTCATGCCCCCTAGAGAATTGATAAAATTTTATCCTTTTATCTAATTTGGATCCTACTAGCCTTTACTTTGTGATCTCCATTGATATTTGATCTAGGCTTATGAGATTGTGATACTTGGCAACCTCGTGTGCCTTCTGTGTACCCTATTGTCGGTATCCATTTAGTTAACACACTTATGCCACTTGGAAGCCCCATGTACCTTTTTATATACCATAATATTAGTCTCCATTTATTTAATTATATTACAACACTTAGAAAACCCATTTATGTTATGTGCTTATTGACTTATTAACTTGATTTGCATCATCAATCTCCATCTACACGATTCAACATGCACCATCAATCTTTGATTTACATGATGAAAAGCTCACCATTGATCTGATACCAATTCATCATGATTATGATACATGGTACCATCACATTCAATATATATATTTTTTTACCTATTGACTTTTTTCTCATTTTTAGATCTCCATCTGCATAGTTGAATGCACATCATCGATCTTTGATTTGCATAATGAAACACTCACCATTGATCTGCTAACAATTCACTATGATTGTGACAAATTTCACCATCACATTCAATATAAATATTATTTTACCTATTCACTTCACTCTTTCCATTATATCTCCATCTTCATGATCACCTACATGTTGTTGATCCTTGATATTGCAAATTTGGCTAAGTATGGAAACTAGTGAAATTTAATTGGGAGACTAACTTTGCACTAGCATAAATTTTTCTATGCATCATGTAAAGTCTTTAAACTTAGACCACATGATCTCCTCTCATATGTTAATCCATCCATATACCAAATTTCTCTTTATACCTTTACACATGTGAATTTTGATGTCATCAATCTGCTTACTTAGCTTTATCTGTAAAGATGACTAAGAGAACTTAGACATTCATAAGATTGATATAATGAATTCCTTTCACTTTCATAAGAACTCATCACACCCTTTCTAGTCTATACAACATGATCACATAACCAACCACATCCATCAACCTACCTATCCAAGCACATACTGAATATCCATGAAAGTACACTTTATCATTATCATGCTAGAACACTTGTCACCTCATGCACACCTTGGCCACCTTAGAGACATTGTTTAAAACACTCTAAAAATATCCCCCTTTGTCATTTATTTAAAAAAATAAAACAAATATTGTTCACAAACTCTTTCTCTCTCTTCAAACACTTTCTCTTATATGCAATCACAAATGCATCATGTCTATACAATCCTAGCTCAAAGAATATAGAACATACCTACACTTTTGATTGGGAACACATTTATTAAGTGAGATCATGACCAATATGATGATCCACTAGACTTGATTAGGGTATAATCTATCATAATACACTATGCGAGGAAGGGTTCCAAATCCTAGAGTCTAACATAATCACACAATAACCCTAAGGGAGTCATAACTTTGACATTTCACTTAATCTAATAGTAGGTAAGGTAAATATAATCTATTTCTCACCAAATCTTTTTTCACCACATGAGGGGTTAATAAACAATCAAAACATGTATAGTAAAATCTCAATTAATCCAAGTATGAGTAAGACCCTAATACATAGAATATAAAGAGTAATATTATTTGAAGCCAATACATATGCTACTTCTATCTACTAAAAGAGAGGAGAAAAGTTAGATAATACTTATCTAGACATGAACCCATTGAGACTCAATATCTTCCTTAGCCAAAGATGATTTACAATAGGTTATTTTGGTCTATAAAGATAACTAATAAAGGCCAAATTATCCAAGACTTATCCACAAGACTAGATTTTACAAGTAGAAACACTAAGCTAAGACTCCTCAAGTAGAATGGCAAAAGAGTAGATTGTAAAGAATCATGAGTAAATAATAACTCTTGAATGCATATTAAAATAATGATGAAATTATCTTGTATATATAGCTATATTTAATCCTAATCCCTTCTAAAATATTGGTCAACAGGGTCAACCCAGTTGACCTAGTATAATTTTGAATAATTATTCATTAGGTCATGATTTAAGTCAGCTAAGAGCTAAACTAGTTCCTAAGTGAAAAACATCCAAAACTGTACAGGATCGACCCAGTTGACCTAGTAAAATAAACTATCAAAAGATACATAAGATGAGAAAAAGAGGATGGAAAGAGGAAAAAGACTAGAGAAGTATGCAAAGAAGGAGTAATAGCTTAGGGAATGGTTTTTAAGAGCTAGTTGGATTGGTAATAAGTGGTAATAAGGGACAAAAATTCTATGAAGCACCAATGGTCTACCCACCCCTTTCTTGATGCACCCCTTAGGGTGTGTACTTAGAGATATTGATTCTTGATGGGTTCTTGCAATGTGTAAAGCATCAATATATTATAAAAGTTTTAAAATAATATGTGTATACATATTCCCCACTCAAAGCACATCATGTGTCACTAAGATGAAATAGGGGATGGTGCTTCAAGAAATAACATAAAAACACATAGCATTGAGGCTTAAAAAAAGTTGTAGTATTTTTAAAGAAAAAAAATTGAAAGTAAATTACTAAAAAAGAAATAACTAAAAAGTAAAAGTGATGCGTACCTTGACTTACCTTTATCACTAGATGGTTGTATATTATGTTGTTAGTTTTGATTATGTAGGGTGCAGAGCCTACTTTTGACAAACTCAAGTATACAAAACTAAAAAGAGAAAACAAAAAAAATGTATGAATGCCAAGATAAACTAGTGTTATGTGTATGGGACATACTTGGGAAATTTAGAAAGCTAGAGTGACAACTATTATGTTAGACCAAATGACCAAGTCAAAAATAAGATTAAATTGGGTAATCAAAAAGCCAAGACTACTAAAGACCAAAAAACTCAAACAAGTAAACCTTAAGTAAGAAAGGAATACTCACCAAATCAAACCAAGAATAAATGTCAAAAAAGATGGTAAATCAAACATCGATGTAAATGAAGTACCAATCCTTAATTAAATAAAGATAGGCAAGTAAAAACAAAATGATAAAACAAAAATGGTAAAACAACATTGATGAGTGAGCAGTAACAATCCTTATCTCAATCATCAATGGAAAAATGTGCATAAAAAGGGAAAACAACATTGTTTAGTGAGAAGTAACAAGCCAACCTCACTCAACAATGTAAAAAGGGTACAAACTCAGTTGTCCACAATAAAAGGCTAATAAAAAAAATGATAAAAAGAAAATAAAAAATAAGTCTAGAAATGTAAATCTATGGTATAAGAGAGTGATCCATCATTTCTCAAACATGTCATCTTGATTCTAAGAATAGAGAAAATTAAAACAAAGTAGTGCTAACATGTTTTTAAGATGTGAAGAAGAAGGAAGTATAAAAGAGGGAAAACATATTTTGAATCATAGTTTGCCTATTAAGGGGGCAAATGAAATGGGTGGAGAGGAGAATCAAGAAAAAACCAAGGTAGATGAAATCTTTATTGAAGTCAAGACACTCAAATTAGGTTTGTTAAAAAAAGAGTACTTTTGAGCTTAAAGACTGTAAAGAAATTCTTTTAGACACAGAAGTCTTAGGTCATCAAATGTAGTATCTAGATCATCCCATAAAGTCTATATGTATGAAAATTAAAATGACCTACCTTCCCATAACGTGTTCCCCATTCCTTAGGACCCCTTATAGATCCATTATTCTACTAAGAATATTGGGTACTTACATGGAAAATTGGGTAGCATCATAGAGTTTTTGAAGTTCCCCTATTCCAATCTACTGGCCTACCACACCCCAATGGACATTGGCTCTATTATGAGGCTATATATAGAGTTTGAGATTTGATTAAAGATAGGAGATGTCCTTGGAATCATGACTTTTGGTGTGATTTTAAAATTTGAGATTTTGTATGTTTTGTTTTAGATATCATTACCTTTTGTTGTAAATTATTTGTCTTTTAAAATTTTTAATGGCTTTTTTCTATTCATCTTCCATACAGATTTGGAGAGCCAAACATGGGTGTTAAATATGACTTTCATTTGAATACATGGGACTTTTTTTCTAAGAGAGAGAACTGTAATGAGCATGGTGTCTAAGAGTCTCGTAAATCTAGGTGAAATAAAAGTGTTATCTTGACTTTGACCTTGTTTTATCCAATGTGGAGTGAAAGGAAGGGGAAATCAAGAGGAATGACACATGAAACCATTTGAATTACTTTAAGCCACAAAAAAAGTGACAAAGGGTGAAAATAGATAAAATGATAATAAGTATGTGATTCCTTATCATAAGAATGAAGGAAATGGATGAAAACATGATAACAAAGATTGTTGTGTAAATTCCATCTATCAAAAGAAGCAAAAGCTAAAGCTAAGAATCAGGATCAAAAACATTTTTTTTTAGAAAAGAAATGATAAGATGGTGATTTTATTAGGAGGGTTAGGTCCTATCCATAGACTTACATTGCAATTCATAAAATAAAATTCCATGAGGATGCCAAAATAAATCTCAAACATAAGTGAGAAAATAAGTAAAATATGGTATTTTGTGAGGAGATCTAGGTGCTATCCATGGTATTATAATGCAACTCACAAAAGGGAAACCCAGGGAGGTGAAAAAATAAATGGAAAAAGAAGAAAGATAAAGAATACTATAGTACATCATGAATATGATCGGGTCCTATCCATAGTTTTATAATGCAACTCATGAGAGAAAAGGGCAAACCAAAAGACTCAAAAGGAAGGACTAAGGGTTTGTGAATAGAGGGAATTGTTATAGAGGTAGATACCCATGTAAGTAACGTGCAAAATGTGTCAGATAGATAGCATATAGATAGAGAATGAAAATAAATGAAGAATTAAGCAAATTAATTATTGAGGAATTATGCATTGGTGTGCTCTTTGAGAATATGGCCTTCATTGGTTTGAAGGTGATATGTACTTGGACTAATAACATCCTTGACTAAATAATAACCCTGCCATTTTTGGGTGTATTTACCTTATTTATCATGGGTTTAGTCTAGGTTAAGGACAATATCACCAACATTAAATGTGCAAACTTTAACACATTTGTTATGCCTTTTTGGTGATGAGAGCCTTGTATTTGTGGTTATGTTGTAAAGTATAAAAACAAAATTCATAAAGGAGATCAAGGAATGAAGTTGATATTCACATAATTATTCATCAAGAATTATACCATGAAGAGATATATGAAGTGAGGGAAGCCCAACTTCTACAGGAAGGACTGACTCAGAACCATAGACTAGAGAGAACAATGTTGCCCCAGTGGTAGTACATATGTTAGTTTGGTAGGCCTAAAGACAAGGATAAAGATGAAGGATCCAATCTGTGAAAGTTTCACAAATTTTGTTTTGAAAGGTTTCGTTGATAATTTTAATAGTGGCCTCATATTGACCATTGCATTACAGATGATAAGATGTATAAAATTTGTGATTAATCTTAAATTTAATACAAATTTGTTTAACATCCTTAATTTTGAAGTCATCACCATTATTTGAAATGATGGTATGGTGAATACCAAAGTGAGAAATGAATTGATTAATAATAATTTTGGCAATGATGTTACGAGTGACATTAATAAGGGGCATGGCTTCAACCCATTTGGTAAAATATTCAGTGACGATGATGATAGAATCATGCTCATCTTGGGAACAAGATAGTTTATTAATGAGATACAATCCCCATGTGGAAAATAGCCAAGGATGTTCAATAGTTTGAAGCTTGAATAGAGGTGAATGAATTAGATTGTCATGAAGTTGGAAAGGATTAAAAATTTTAGCAAATTTGATTGCATCCTTTTTAAGAGTAGGATAAAATTAACACATACATGGGCATTTGTGGGATGTAGCATGATCACTATAGTGACCACCGTAAATTCCCCCATGTGCTTAAGTGTTCAAGAATAGGAGGGACCTCATCTTATATAAAAAAATAAAGTAAGGTACCTTCACCATTATGATAATAAAGGATATTGTGTCAAAATACATATTTGAAAGCTTATTTTTGAATATGTGTCTTTTCATGAGAATCTAAATTGGGAGGATAAGTTTCATGTTTTAAAATTGAATAATGTCTTTATACCATGAGCTTTGTTGAAAGGTGATAGCCTCGATGTGGCATATAAGGAAATTTGGTGATTGAGTTGAAGAAGAGCATTTTCCTATTTGTATAAGAAAAGCAGGATTAGAAAGAACCTGGTGTGGATGAAAGAGAGATGTTAAAGAAGTATGAGAATCAACAATGGAATTTTGATCTCTAAGGATAGGCTCAATAGTAAAAGATATGAAATACTTAGAAATAGTGGTTATAATTTGATGATATTTAATGACATTCTCACTTTTTCATTGATAATCACCATTTAATTTATGATAAATAAGTTGATAATTACCTAAGTCATGAAGGTATTGAATATCTAAATCAAGAGCATCTCTCATGCCTAAAATGAGAGCTTCATATTCAGCCATATTATTAGTGAGATCAAAAGTAAAATGAAAATCTAATGGAATTATTTTACCAAGAGGACACATAATAATGTAACATTTCCCAGTGCCTTGAAGGCATTTATCACCATCAAAGTGAAGGGTCCAAGTATCCTCATGTAAGTCGACATTAATTTTAGGAAGCTCTTCAATAACTAATTTTGGTTTAGTAGTATCAGAGGGAGTAGAGGTTTCATCAAGATTATTTATTTCAAGATAAATGATAAAGTTATGAAAATAATCTTTGAGATAAATAGCTTGAATGTAAAGAATATTATCATCTAAAAGATCATCTTGAAGGGAAGAAGTAGCTAGTATAGGAGCTATGGTAAGTTGATCAGCTATGACTTGCCCTTTGAAAAAATTATAAGTGATGATGTGGATATTAAATTCCATAAGGATGAGCATCCATTTGCCAATTCTATGCTTAGGAAGAGAGGCTTTGGAGAAGAAGTGATGTAGGGGGTCATAATGAATGATGACAAAATTAGTCTTATATAACATATAATGGTGAATCTTTTTAGCTATGAAATAGATGGTGAGGCTTGATCATGTTTGACTTTAGTATATTGTATCTCATAATAAATGAGGCCATGGATAATGTAATAAATGGAATCCTCTCTTCCAGTATCATTATGTTGGGTAAGCATTGCCCCAACTGATATGGGTGTGAAATAAGTATATAGAATCAATGATTAATTATTAGAAGGAAGATAAGGTGTAGGTGGGTTATTCAATGACTCTTTCATATTATCAAAAGCTTTTTGACATGGGTTCATCCATTCTAAAATAGTACCTTTCTTGAGAAGATAATTGATGGAGTGGATGCAATAAGCCATTTTAGGGACAAATCATCTAATTTCCCCAAGTTTCCCTACATAAGTATGAATGTTGGGAATAGATATAGGAATGGGCATGCTAATGATAGCACTAATCTTAGTGGGGTAAACATCAATGCCATAGAGAGAGACTATGAATCCTAATAGTTTTCCATATGTGACACCAAACACACATTTGTAAAGATTGAGTCTAACCTAGTATTTAAGAAGGTGATCAAAGATGATAGCAAGATATGAAATATGAGTCTTACAAATTTTGGATTTAATAATGAGATCATACACATAATTTTCAATAATTATATGGATAATATCATGAAATATATGATTCATTTCTTATTCATAAGTGGCTCCAACATTTTTGAGGTTGAAGGGAATTTTAACATAGCAATAGGTTCCCCATTCCATGTTGAACCTTGTCTTATCTTGGTACATAGGGGATATGTGAATATGATTATATCTAAAGAATCCATCCATAAGAGATAACACTTTATACCTAGTATTAGAATCAACAATGAAATCTATCAAAGGTAAAGGGAAGTTATCCTTGGGACAAGCAAAATTTAGATTGTGGAAATTAATACAAATGTGAATGACCATAGTGACCTTTTTCTAAATGGTAACGATGTTAGAAACCCATTTAGAATAATCCACTAGTTTTATTAATTTATCATCGAGTAATTTGATTATTTCCTTGTGACATAAGATGAAAACTTTGGGTGAGAATTTCCTTTAATTTTGATGCACATGTTTGGCATCAGGATAAGTGATGATGTTATGAACCATAATACTAAGGTCAATACCAAGCATGTCCTCGTAGGACCAAGTGAAAAACTTAAGATACTTATCAAAGAATAAGCTAAAGTTATCATGTTCAGTAGGTGAGATTTCATGATAAATTATAATTGGTTGAGGATATGATGGAGTACCATATTCAATGCGAGTGGATTCTTTGATAAGCATGGAATTTCCATATTGAAAGTGGTATGGTGCATTAGGTAGGGTATAAATTGGATTAGTTGTGGGATCAATGCTAGGAATGAAGTTGTTGAAACAAAGGGTTTTGGTTTTTAAAATTTCCAAGTCTATTATGTTGCAAAAGAAGTTGTAAGTTTTTATCGTGAAGAATTTCAATAATAGCTTCATCACTAGGCAAGGTATGAAAAAAACATATGACAATGCCATGCTTATGAACATATAGTAATGTCATGCTTATCAAAACTGGTATGGTGTGGAGTATCTATAGAAATGGTATGAACATCTTGATTAAAAGCATCAATTTAAGATAAGGTTTTCTGATAATGTTGTACATCCAAATCTTGAGATTGATCTTGGGATATTATATAATTATCATCATATGCTGGATAAATTATACATGCTTGAGATTTAGGGGGAGTTTCAGAAGGTGAAATCCTATTATTACTGAATGCATAAAGAGATATGATGAGATGATTTTAAAATAGTTTGGCCACTCTAAAATCATTTTAAGTGAAGGCATTTTTTGGTAAATAAGGTGTATGCAATCAAAAATGCATCATGTCTATAAATAAATCCTAGTTCGGAGAAGATAGAGCACACCTACACTTTTGATTGGGAATACATTTGTTAAGAAAGAGCATGACCTAGATGGGGATCTACTAGACCCAATTAGGATATCACTTGTCACAATACATCATGATAAAAAGGGTTCTAAAGCCTATAGTCTAACACAAACATGTGACAAACCTAAAAGATTCTTAGGTTTAATGTTCACTCTATTCTAATAAACAAGAAAGTAAATGTAATATAGTGCTCACCAAAGCTTGTGTCACAAAATGGGGGCTAGAAACAAAAAAAACTAAAGTAAGCATACATACAATACATATACTCACATCAATATATATGGAATACTAATGCATGCAAGTAGAAGCACCACTATATTATCTATCTATTCTTACAAAATGATAGGAAATAAATGACAAATGATAGGGGAAAAAATGATAAATGATTGGAAAACACAATAAATCATGTTGGAAAACATGTAAAATATAAATAGAAAAAATGAATGTATAACATACTAAATTACGTTAAAAAATATAAGAGAAATAAAATTGGCAAAAATTTGGTCTTAAATTTATCACACTAATTCAAGCTAGGAAGCATGAAAAATTCAAGAAATGGTTTAATTCTTACGTGCACTAATAAAATAAGAAGATAAATGTAAAATAGAAATGAAGTAATCATAAAACATACTAAATCAAGCTATACAACATGTCAATAACATGTAACTTCATAATCAATTGAATCTTATTTCATATTTGACACATGTAATCTTTGATTGTGACTTGTATTATTGAAAAAAATTGTGAGGAATGTCAGGTCCTATCTGTGGTCTTACACTGTAACTCACAAATGGAACACCATTAGGGTGGAATAATAGGCACAATCGAGTAAAAAAAGGATGTGGGTAATAGGAAGGAAAAAGGTGGTAATTTATTAGGAACATCAGGTCTTATCTATAGTCGTACAAAGTAAATAATAAACGAAATCCCAAGGGGAGTGATCAGTAGACAAAACAATATTTTAAAGAATAAATATGAGAGATATAGGGAATGAAACAGGGAATGTAAAAATAAAAACTTATGAATCTTATGAGAAGACCTTAGGAGGTAAGAGTCATAGTAAAGACATGAGAAGACACTAAGTGACTAGTGACCATCAATATACAAAAGAAACCTATTCTCTATAGACACAAAGCTTTCTAGGCCAATAAGTGTGTTACGAAGATCAAATCATAAGGTAGATTGGTACAAGAAAAATTAAAATGGACCTACCTTCCCACGATGTGTTGCCCATTATTTAGGACCCCTTACAAAGTTGTCAGTGTACTGTGAAGATTAGGTGCTTGCATGAGAAAGTAGGTAACACTAAAAGATTTTTTAATTGTCTTTTTCTAATTTACTGCCCTACCACACCCTAAAGGACCTTGACTCTATTGTGACTCTAATTATGAAGTTTGAGCTTTGACTAGAAGAAAATGATGTGCTTTGAATCATTTTTTTTAGTTTGATTTGACTTTTAAGAATATTTTTGCATTTCATATCATTGCCTTTTGTAAACTAATCTGGCTTTTAAAATTTTATGTCCTTTTAAGATTCCTCCTCCATATGGATTTGGAATTAGCAATCATGAGATATGTAGTGATACACATGAGTGACCATTAGTCTAAGGCTAAAGGAAGCTAAGTAACCAAAGACAAAGACTGACTAGGACAATTAGGCTTAACAATGAACTAGCATGTGATCTCAAGTCGCAACTATGTATATGCTTAGTTTGTGAAAAAAGAAGGGAAAAAGGAGATCCAAAGGTGGATTGGTGAAAGGAGATAATAATGAGATATTATTTTCTAACTGATCACATGGTAGAAGGATATAAAGACCAAAGGGAATAAGGTTTGTATAACTAAGCCACAATGACAATTAACTATGAAAACTAGAGATTAAAAAGCAAACAATCATGAAGATAAAAGAAGAGAGTTTTTAGAAAAACTCAAGAAATAAAGATAAAACAATGATAATGATTTAAAGTTGTTTGAATGTTTTAATTTTTTAGGAGATCCTAGTCCTATCCATGGTCTTACACTAAAACTCACAAAGTGAACACCAATGAGGTGAATGCTAAATAATGGAAAAAAATAATCATAAATCTACTAAAGCAAAGAATGACATAAAAAAAAGACAAATATATAATATATATATAAAATAACAATAATGAAAACAAATGTCAAATGTAATGTATAAGAAAGCCAAAGAATGTAAAGAAAAATAATGATGTTAGAAAAAAGAAAGTAAAATAAGTAAAGTGCGTAAAAAACAAATAAACATGTGACAAATATAACAAGTAAGATCTATGATAACTTCTCTATAAAGGATGAGCATGTGAAATACAAGTCTATAAGTCTTAGAAGGTATCTTGAAGCTAGATTTATTTGTTATTATGCATTGTAGATTATGAGTGGGCATCGTAAGATGCCCTAGTGGGTGATTGGATGTAGGTATGGGCATTGAAAGATGCTCCAAATTCTAAAGGGATATGTGGATGGGCATCGCAAGATGCCCCAACATGTTAGTTGGAGTGAGGTGAAATTGAATCATTAAAATGATTTAAATCAGGTTGGTAGGTGTATTTTGAGATAGGTAAATGTGTTGGTTTGTTAGAGTTTAAAGATGTTGAATGTCACATATCATATGTAGGAGAGGTATGAGAAGGTAAAAGAGGACCATTGATGATATGTTTTGGAGTAGGCATTTGAACTAGGTACTCTTTGGTTTCATGTGATGTAAGAGGTTGAGGATTAATGGATGAAATAATATGTTTAAAGTTTTACATGTTATATATCATTTCCTTATAGGTGTAGGAAGGAGGATCAACTATGGTTTGAAAAACATTAACATATGAGTTTTTTTCATTACGTAGTTGATGTTGGTGTGATTGTGGTTCTTGAGATTGAAATTGAGAAGCTTGAAGATAGTCTTTATAATTTTGTTTTGTGAGAGTATCAAGATTGAAATATGGACCAATAAAGGAAGAAAGAAGAAATTGGTGAAGATCATGACAAGAATCATGAGAATGACCTATATTATCATGCCACCAAAAAAAATTATCATTATTATACCATTTTGGAGGAGGTTTGGAAAGATCAAATATCATGGGTCTAAAGGGTGGCAATTTCTACTTAATTTGTTATAGACTAAGGGAGTGTGGGTTCAGTTAAAATTGGTTGAACTAGATGATCCATTTTGAGGTTGGGGAGGCTTGGATAAATTAATGTTCTTATAAAATGATTAGAAATATTCTTTATTAGTTATTTGAGGTGTTTAAAATTGAGTCATAAGAAAGACTTATATTTTTGCTTGGTCTTAGGCTTCTTCTAAAGTTTTAGGTGAAAAGATTAGAACTTTGTATTGAAGGGGAGCCTTAAGATCTGTGACAAATAATTTTAAAAGAGTGTCATCATTCATGTTTTGATCTAGTTTATGAGCAAGAGACTTACATCATTTGATGAAGGTATGAATAGATTCAATAATAATTTACTTGGCATTGATAAAATGGATAAGGTAATTTTTAGGAAGGTCATCATGTTGGATTTCCTTCACTAGAGCATTGACTAAATCTTCTAGTTGTGATATAAAATGTACAGGAATTTAGTTTTACCATTCAAGTGCATCACCAACAAAGTTTTTGGATAAGATTTTTATGGTATCAAAGGTGTTAGTTTGGACCCATTCCTTATAGCGATAAACAAAAGACTTAATAAAGATAGTAGGGTATTTAGTCCCATTATACCTGATAGTTGGAGAAATGTTTCCAATATCTATGGATGTAATTAATGGGGATAAAGGTTCATTTTGAATAATTTGAAGCATTGTGTTATTAATTGGAGTTTGAGGGATGATATTCCCATTGGCATCTCTAAGACGAGGATGGACAAATTTTGGATTTGTTTGAGGCATGATGACTTGAGGTGGTTGATTAATCATGTTGCATAAATTTTTTTGCATGTTCATCACTTTATAGGTATTAGTTATTTTCATGATATTTATTTGTTGTATTATTTATGAAATAAGTTGAGTTGTTTAAATAGGTGGGTTTGAAGGTGCGGTATTAGTGTTGTTACGAAGAGGATTGTTAGTGTTGGTGGGAGAAGGATTTTTTGTAGGTGAAGGATTCTTTGTAGGTGGAGGATTCCCAACATTAGTGGAGGTTGTCATGAGAGTGTTATAAGAAGAAGGAAGCTTAGTAAAAACACCATTATTGTGAAGAGCATAAATAGTATTATCATCAAGGTTTTTAAATAATTGGGAACCATCTAGTTTAAGAATTTGAGTGGTTTCAACCATGTTACTTTGGGAATTGATAAGTATTTGTGATATTGTTATGGGTGTACCAAGAGGATTATGAACATTGGTTATAAGGGTATGAGTGTTGAAACAAGATGGATTAGTTGGTGGAAGATTCCCAAAATTAGCATTGAGAAGAGGATTAGGATGAATGACCTCAACTACATTACATTGTGTAGTGATTGGTTTTGGTTTAGGAGAAGAGGATGGAATAAATTGGATAGTTTCATCCAAAGGAATGAAATAAGTGAGGTTATTATCTATAGAGAGGATTAGAAAGCAAGTTAGTTAGACATTAGTCCATAAATAATCAAAAATGCATAAATCACTAACTAACTAAGCCTATCCATTCCTATGGGAATTATAAAGGATAGCAAGAAATAAATGAAGGAAATCAACATCATATTACCTACCCAAATGGATTCATCATACCCTTGTGGCTCAAAAACATGTTCTCCCTTGATCAAGCATGCTTTTCTTTGTCAACAAAGGTGGAAAACTCCTCCAATATCTCAATAACACTCCATAAAACCTAAGCTCATGATTCCAACTCACTAAACTAGCCTATCAATGAATCTTGCAAAAGAAATCAATGATCAAATGCAGAGGATTGTGGAAATAATTTAACATTATAACTTTGAAATATTCAAGCTTAAAATTCATGTCTATGGCCTCTCTATTTATAGATTTTTGAGATTGGTCAAGATCAATGATGACCGTCTATCTCAAGATTGAGATGTGTAGCTATGGATAATCCTAATATTTGGAATTAAATCTATAATTATATTCATCATGACCTTGGAAGAAGGGCCATTGAAGATTCATGGGAGGCACTAACTAGGCATGGGTGAACCATAATCTTAATATTTGTGGCATTTATGGCCTAGGGATGTCTTCCAAAGAAATGAGGTAACCTAATGATACAGTTAATAGGAATCAATTTTCAAAAATAAATATTAAACAACTTTCATGGAAAATCCATTTAAGCTCTCGATTTGGATTAATTAGCCTTAAACAAGGTTAATCAACATTTGTGTAATTATTTAAAAATTGACCCTTAATTAATCAAAATGGTTAGAAAGTCATATTACTGAGTTATAATTTGACTCAAGAAGAATAAGAAGGTGATGTTAGATGTGTTAGAATCATATATTTATTTAGGATGTTTTCAACACAAAATAACAAAGGTGTGTGGCATGCACCAATGAATTTAGGAGAAAAGAGTGATCCAAAGCACAAAAAGTGAAATCATTATTTTGACTCAAAATGAATTGATCAAAGTTAGCTGACACATAAATTTAATTGCCATATTTAGGGATAATTTGACCTAAATTGGCACTTTTAAATAAATTTTTTGAACCATTTAGCATGTTTTATGGATTTTGACCTAAAATGTGCATTTGAGTACAATTCAAGTAAGATTGACAATTCCAACACAATTGGTGTTAGGAATTGGATGTCTACATTTTACCCCTATTTGAGAAGGCATAGCGAGATATTTAGATAAAGAAACATCTCTTCAAAGAAAATATTTGTCAATAATAAATTACAACAAACCTATGATTCCCCCTCGAGAGGACATACTACGATGTAAGAGAAGGATGAACTCTCAAAAAGAGAGAGAAAGTGAGAGTTTAACCCATGGAATAGATTACATCCAAATGAGTTAATTATTGCACACGTGATTACCATCAATGATTAAATTATAATTAGAGGTATAATAGACCCCAGAGATAGGAGAATGAAAAAGATACAATCCATAAAATTAAGGGACACACTATAAATGTACCCAATTTGACAGTACAAGCTACGTGCTTACAACATTGATCAATCTAGAGACAAGTTGCACAATAAATATTACCATGATGGGCTTTAATGTGGAGATATTATAATTAGAGGAAAAGAGAGAACATTCTACTTCAGGAACGGAAGCACCCCTAGAATGGGATCTCTAAAGAGAGTATAATAAGAAGTACTCCAATAGAGTAGATTTGATAATGATAAAATAGTTTTGCCTTAGTATGGTAAATTTTGATCATTGATAAAAAAATAAAGAATGATTTTTCCCTATAGAGCTGATTTGATTCGGAAGTGGTTCAGATGTTGGGCCCCAGCATGGGTAATTGGCAAGCAAAAATAGCTCAAGGATATAACTGAAAAGGTAGGTTAAAGTGAGAGTGTGCAAATGTATATACGATGGTTTAATAGATTAGAAATCCATATAAAACCAAGCATATGAGAATACAGAAAGTGATGAGAGAGATGAAAATAGGAATGGAGATGGCTGAGCTGACCTTAATAGAAATTGAGAACTACCTACATAGTTTCATGGACTCATGTTCCAACATGAACTTCCAGCCATTGTAGTTCACCCAAGTGTGGGAGAGAATAGAATGAGGAATGATGAAAAATGACCATCTAAGCATAGAGAAATAAGCCTGAAATATATGCTAACTAGAAGCCTAATTCCATATCATGAGCCTAGGATTTTCAAAGTGTTTTGGAGAATTGTTCATTAGAGTTGATGTTAATGTTAAGGCTTTGAGACCTAAGCAAAAAGTACTTGTTATAGCAAAATAAATTAGGCATCATAAGTATGAATAACTTATAATGAAATAATCTTCTAATTGTACTGAGCCAATTCAAATGTGAATAGCTATAACTAATGGTAATGGTAAAATAATGACGAAAACTAGAGTTACAACGATTTGCATTTAAACAAAAAAGCAAAGATAAAGAAAAAGATAAATAGAAATGAACCTAACTTGAAATTAAGATATGATCTTATGTAGGAATAAAATGTTTAAAAATAAAAGGCAAGAACATCTTAATGACATGAGACCAAGATATGAATAATCAAGATCCATCTAGACCATCAAGGCATTCTTGAACACAAAAGAGAAAAAATCAAAATCAAACAGAAAAAAAAAGACACCAACAACAATCAAATTAAAAAAATGGTCAATGAACAATGTAATAACATAGGATCAAGATATAAAAAATCAAGATCCATGTGAATCATCAAGATGTTCTAAAATACAAAAGAGAAAAGCAAAATCAAATAGAAAAACAATCAAGGAAACACAAGACCAGGAATAGAGATAAGAAGTAATAAAAAGAGAAAAGGATAAGAAATAAAAGGAGAGGTGTGAAAGCACAAAAAAACACTAAGAAAACATAACAAAACACTAAAAAAACTTGAATAAACACACACAAACAAACTCAAATAAACACATAAACAAAAACCAAGTTAGTGCAGTTTAAAGACAAATGTTCATAAATGTGCGGTAGAGGTGTTGCTTTCCACCACAACATATCAAAGAATAATGACACAATAATTTTTCCCTAATTAAAGAAGAACAATGACAAAAGAAATGGGGAAAGAGAAGAAAATAAAGGGATTGGTCGAGCTAACTCCAGATGTATAAGACAAGTGGATGTTGCCTACATACTTCCATGGATGCATGTTCCAACATGAACTTCAGGCCAAATGTAGTTCTCCTAAGAAATGGGATAGAAGGAAAATGATGATCAAACTAGCATGATTAATGTTATAGAAGAAAAGGAAGATATGATAATCAAATGAGGATGGTCTAGAAAATAAGAGGCTAATGAGATGAGAAATAATAACCTTGAAAAATGGAAAGTGTGTGGGATAAGCTTATTAGTGTTTCTATGCTTGCAAAATAGCAAAAACGTAGCATGGTGGAATGGGAATGTATAAAGATATAGAAACATGAGACAATGTTTTTGTTCTTTTGTGAATCATGTTATGATGTTTTTAGTATTTTTAAATTATTTCTAATGTTTTTGGTGTTTTTGGGATAAAATATGCACAAGGTGGGACCATCTAGTCAAAGGGATGCATGCACTGAGAGTAGAGGTTCCAATAAGATAGCAAAGTTGGCTTTTATGACCCATGCTCATAAATTGATGAGAGCGAGGATCTTGATAAAATAATAAAGAGCAAAAAATGTGATATAGAATAATGTGCAACTAAATTAAAAAATAAGTATCGACATTCACCTATTTGTAAAAGTGTAGAAATGGTCTTAAAATAAGAAGATATTATTGTTAACTTGTTTGAAGCTACATAATATCATTATGGCTAAGCTGCTTTGTAGAACTGATGTTAAGGATATTCATAATGTTCATGAGACATAATCGAGATCATAATTGGTCAAGGGATCAAAAGTTTTCAAGCTTATAACATGCCTTAGACATAACAAATAATATGCTTCTTGAAGAGAGTAATCTAGAATGGGATGAAGAATACATTCAGAGTGCCAAGGATTCAAAGTATTTACTATTGGGAATCATGAAAAATGGACCAGGGTAGTATAAAATGTGTTCAGGGTAAGATAAAAGGGTGGGACAAAATTACAACAGTACAAGTTGCCCCCAAGTTAGGGGTCTTATAGAAAATGGTTCAAAGTTGTTCATGTGTATAACCTCTTAATGTGTATGATGTTTATTAGCTCTGAAATTTCTTCACCATTAGGTTTAGCTAAACGATATGCTCTTGATCCATAGTTTATTCTGACAATATATGTTTCTAACCAATTAAGATGAAACTTGCCTTTCTTTTTAGGTTTAACATTCATATTCTTTTGGTTCTCTTTCAAAATTAACTCACCAATCTCAAATTCTCAAGAGAGAATACATTTATTGTAGCTTCTTCACAATTTGTTTTTATAGGCCTACAAGTTTTATAGGGCAGCCAAATGCTTAACATCAAGAAGCTCTAGTTTGTGCAGTCATGAGGCTCTATAGTCTTAATTATATTCAATGTGCTCTAGTAATATTCTTAATGATGGGATCTCAATCTTGATTGGGATGATAGCTTCAGTGCCAAAAATAAGGGAGTATGGAGTAGCTCCAATTGGGTTGTGATGATTGGTTATATAATCCCAAAGGTTAGGAAAGAGTTTCAAGTTCTAATTATGGCCAACATCATTGAAAATATTCTTTAAGATGGATAGAATGGTTTTATTTGACACCTCAACTTGTCTATTGCCTTGCGGGTTATATCAAGTGGATTTCTTGTGCTTGATCTTGAAGTTTGCACAAAGAGATTTCACATCTTGGTTCACAAAGGATCTGCCATTATCAAATATAATATGGGTTGGGATTCCATATCGATAGATGATATGGTAATGAATGAATTTGGCTATTTGTTTCATGGTAACATAAGTGAGAGGAATGGCCTCAATCCACTTGTTAAAGTAATTGGTTGTAGTCAAAATGTGCTTATGGCCATTTGAAGATGTCAAGTTAATTTTCCCAATGAGATCGAGACTCCAAGTTGAGAGTGGCCATGGTGTTGTAATTAGATACAATGGTAAGGAAGGTGCATGTATCAAGTTTCCATGTTGATGACAAGGAACACACTTATTTACATAATTACAAGCATCTATCTCCATTTTTGGCTAATAATAACCTATTTTAAGGAGTTTCTTTTCTAGGACTACACCATTGGTATGGGCCCCACACATTCCTTCATGAACCTCGTTTAGTGCTAGCTTGGATTCTCCCAAAGATAAATAATGAAGAAGCATTCCATCATAGCCTTTATGATAAAGCATGTTTCCAAAGAGGATATAACATGTTATGTGATGAAGGAATAGTTTTTTTTGGTTGTTTGAAAGGTTAGCGATAAATACATGACTATGGAAATAGTTATAAAAATCACGGTACCATGGTAGCTCAAGTGAGGGATTATGATCAGTAATGATGCATATCCTCTCTAAATCCAATAGAATATGTGCCAACTGAAGAATATTTTCAATCAAGAATTGATACTCTTTAGAACTATCATGCATTTGATTCATGGAACCAATTATTTCCATGGCATTGACAGATCTATTGTTAACTCATGAAATTTGCTCAAACTACAAAAATTTAAAATGTGTTTTAAGGTTATTGATAATTTACTTGTAAGGAACAAGCTTATCATCCCTTGTTTGATACTGTGGGATTTCTTAGAATAGTTGATTGTGCCACCATCTATAATAATAATCTAAAATTTTGGATCTATCTAAAAAAAAATATTAAGTGTGCTACCAACTTATAGTTGTTGATGTTGTGTGTACTTCTTGAGTTAATCAATACTTTAAACTTCTATTTATTTAGGAAAGCCACAACCTTATGGTTTTGTGGAGTGCTAATACATGAAATTTCATGGAATGAGATAGTTGGGTGTCTTTTCTTCCCTCCTCTAGATCATGCTCTCCCTCATATGATACTTCATCATCTTCTTCATCCCAATTGTCCCATTCAATACAGAAACAATTCTTCTCAACATATTTATGTCCTTTGTTGTATTTTATATAACAATTGAAACTTAACCCTTTTTATCATTTCTCTTCAATTTGTTTAAGATTAAATCTATTAGGTTGATGGAATTATTATGCTATAATAATATTCTTTCTTCTAGTAGTAAAAGCTTGTCATTTGACTAGATCTCTTTCCTATTGTCTACATGTGAAGACCACATACATTGATACAAAACTTGTATTAAGTGAACATCGAGTTATTTGTTACCCTTGAGTGCACCCAAGAACAAATCATTAAGTTTATCCTTAATGATTCCATCCACATGGGTTGAGGGAATTATTATGCTATAATAATATTCTCTCTTCTAGTAGTAAAAGCTTGTCATTTGACTAGGTCTCTTTCCTATTCTCTACATGTGAAGACAACATACATTGATACAAAACTTGTATTAATTGAACATCATGTTAGACGTTATCCTTGAGTGCACCCAAGAACAAGTCATTAAGTCTATCCTTTATGATGCCATCCACATGGGTTGAGGTAATTATTATGCCATAATAATATTTTCTCTTCTAGTAGTAAAAGCTTGTCATTTGACTAGATCTCTTTCCTATTCTCTACATGTGAAGACCACATACATTGATACAAAACTTGTATTAAGTGAACATTGAGTTAGATGTTATCCTTGAGTGCACCCAAGAACATGTCATTAAGTCTATCCTTTATGATTCCATCCACATGGGTTGAGGTAATTATTATGCTATAATAATATTCTCTCTTCTCGTAGTAAAATCTTGTCATTTGACTAGACCTCTTTCCTATTCTCTGCATGTGAAGACCACATACATTGATACAAAACTTTTATTAAGTGAACATCAAGCTAGATGTTATCCTTGAGTGCACCCAAGAACAAGTCATTAAGTCTATCCTTTATGATGCCATCCACATGGGTTGAGGAAATTATTATGCTGTAATAATATTCTCTCTTATAGTAGTAAAAGCTTGTCATTTGACTATATCTCTTTCCTATTCTCTGCATGTGAAGACCACATACATTAATACAAAAACTGTATTAAGTGAACATCGAGTTAGATGTTATCCTTGAGTGCACCCAAGAAAAAGTAATTATGTCTATCCTTTATGATTCCATCCACATGCAATGTCATGTTTTGAACTAATGAATGTAATTCTTGATAGTCCTCATTTATCTCAGTCTTGCTAGCTATTTGGAATATTTTTTTGGTGCACTGTTGTGGCAGTGAATCTAAATCTTATCAATAAACACTAACTAGGTAATTGTAAATGTTTTTTTTTAAGCACATAACCATATATACCAAATGGATTTTTGTGGTTCCAAATATAAAGCTACCATGACCATATTCTTGCAAATAGACCCTGATGTAAGTCAAATAAATTTTGCATTTGAATTATCTAAGTGACTAGATTTCTACCATCAAAATTTCACCAATTCCACTTTTGGAAGCATGCTCATTGAACTTGTATTTTAACTTAGATTATTTTGGATCGAAGAACCCGAATGACCAATGGAGAGTTATTAAACAATGGCATTATTGACATATGAGACAAGATAATTGTCAATGTCACATTATGTTTCTCAAATATCCCTTCATTACATCCATGTCACCTTTTAACACACCTAAATATTATTTTTAACCATGATTTTAATATCTAGCTTGATTTGGGAAACCAACCCAAAAATGTCTATATCAAAATTTTCACAATCCATGTCTTCCTTGATAGGAATTTGTTTTGGAGTGACTTTCCCTTTTCTGAAGCATTGAGTGTTTGGACCGATCATGGACAAACTCTAGGTTATTGGGTGTGTAAATTTAGGATGTAGGGTTTTCGGGTCTAACAACCTGTACTAAATAGTTATACCATCCAAATCAGCTTGTTGAAATAAATCTAATGACCACTAATTTACAATGCTATGAAAAAAATAGTATTTTAAAAAAATAGTATTTTAAAAAAATATAGATAAAAACCTCAATCTATACTACATTTGTCACCAATCAATGATAAATTGGTGGGGAAGGTAATTAAACTAATAATTGATGTGGTATGTGAAAATTTTAAAATAACAACCTTGATATTGATATCTCTCAGTGTATTTCATATAGATATGTTTAAAATATTTTTAATCATAGAGAAGACATTAATTTAAAATATATATCTTTATATAAAACATTATAAATCTTGATTCAATATAGAAATCGGTGTCCATTCGATCATCACTTAGAAAGTTTTTCTTTTTGATTAGAGAATTCAATCTAAAAATCATAATATCTTAACGATATAAAGGAGTTTGGAGTCCTTTTTTCTAGAAATATATTTTGAGCCCAATACAGTAGTGTAGCTGGATTGATGTCATTTGTCACTAATCAATGAGAAATTAATGGATAAGGTCATGAAATTATTAATCAATGTACTAAATGTGAAAAATCTAAAATAATAACCTTGAGATTGATCTCTCAACATATTTCAAATAGATTTGTTCAATATATTTTTACTCGTAGACAAGACATAAATTTAAAAATATATATCTTTATGTAAAATTTTATAATGAAAATATTTGTATTTTATTGTATATTATTCAATGAGATACAAAAACCTACTCATGCTTTTATATCCAAACCTTGTATATTGGACGTATTGCTTATATGAAAGCTACATGTAGAGCTCTAAAAGGGCTTGATGTATGCCACCATTAGGTAACCTTTTTTTTCCCATATCATGTTTTTAATAAAGAAATATGGTATTTACCAATCCTTTCACATTTATTACTTATTTTATATATTTAATCCTCACATTTGGGTAAATGTTTATCTATTTAATGGCATCATACCATACTAGTTCAATTTTTGAAGATACAATTATTGGTAGTGAAGCACTTAGAAATGGCACCTCTGACATAAATACCTAAAAAATATATACTAAAATTACTCCACAAGGTAATGATATTGAGACTTCACTTGATGTTGTTTTGCTAATTCTCGATTTTGATAATGCTTGTAAATGGATTGAATAATATACTTTGATTGGTTATTTTCTAAAATTAGGCTAAAATTTTGGGTGCAATCGTATTGGACTCCTCGTGACATTAAGCTTAATGCATTCCAAAATATAACCCAACTATTTTTTTTATTTTTTTTATTTTTGGATTCTCTAAATATAAATGGGGTGCTTTAAGTAGTAAATATATGGTTTTAAACCCTAAATTTGGTATGCTTCTCAATATGTGTCCAAACCAATCATGGTATTATCTCAACCCATTTGGAAGCCCAATCACACCCAAGTCCAAGCCTCTAAATAGATGTTGAAGTAACTATTTCCTCGTTCCCCTTATGGTAAAAAATGCTATTACTTATTCTCATAAAAATTTAAATGTGTTCCCCCTTCCAAGGTTTTTATGCAACATTATAATAGTCCACCTCAAGAAATGGAGGAAGGATAATTTTTTCATGAAAAATGACATCCTCCTTGACTTGACGATTTCATACATACCAACTAACAAAGGTTTTTTTAAAATAGTAATGAAGCCCTTGATGGCTAACATTATGAAGATATGTCCTTAGATCCCCATGATTTATAATTATTTATTCATGAACTGTATGTGATTTTACAAACCACCTCATAAGTACATGGTATGTGATACCTGATAATGATTTCCATATTTTGATGTTTTATGTGTACAAGAGACAAATATAGTTGGATTTATGCTCAAAGATATCAACAATGGTACGTGGTTCTAGATTATTTTTTTGACATTAAATAGTGACCAATGTTGTGCAAGGGTCATTATGTTTTTTTTTTATGAAATGACAACCTCATTATGTTGATCATAGATGTGACCCAATGAACTAGACTCTTTGGGTTTTGTTAAACATCAAAACCTAATCCGTAGGAATTATAAATATTCATGCCTTGAAAGATGTAATTGAAAGAACACAAAATTTTTGGTATCTTACAAATGATTTGTCAAATACATAGAAGATATTATGTGGAAATTTTAACATGGTTAAAGTCATGTCAAATAAGAAAGGTCTTATTCTTACATGCATTGGATTGTTGGCGAGAATGAGTCATGGTATTATATATATATATATATATATATATATATATATATATATATATATATATATATATATATATATATATATATATATATATATATATATATATATATATATATATTTGTTAAACTTCGAAACCTAATCTGTAGGAATTATAAATATTCATGCCTTGAAAGATGTAATTGAAAGAACACAAAATTTTTGGTATCTTACAAATGATTTGTCAAATACATAGAAGATATTATGTGGAAATTTTAACATGGTTAAAGTCATGTCAAATAAGAAAGGTCTTATTCTTACATGCATTGGATTGTTGGCGAGAATGAGTCATGGTATTATATTTATATTTATATTTATATATATATATATATATATATATATATATATAATAAGTTTTAAAATTTTCTCTCCACTCAGGCTAAAAGGATTTAAAAATATTGGATATAAGTCCAGGCCTATTGAAATTTAATACAAAACCAAAACAATTACTTGACAGATAAAATTGGAGATCAACCTTTGTTACACAAAACATTAACATATTTTGGCATGCTTTCTAAGTGTAAATTCTCTTTTCATTTGGATGGTTAAACCATTTGTAACCATATCATATAAAACCCTTCCTGATATTTTGGCATACAGTCTATATTGATCTAAATGGTTAAAACATTTTTAACCATATCAAATAAAAGAATTACTATTAATTTTTTGTATGTAAAGTACATTTCTATTTTAAAATATTAATTTTAATCTTGTTACATGTTATCAAGAACAACTAATCTAAAATATTCTATAAATTTTGAATTGACAAGCATGATTACTTTTAATTGAATAAACTTTTTTAGTTTCTTTGTAGTAACTTTTTGAAATATAAATTCTTATTTCAAACTTAATATATAAATTATTCCATCCCCATTATTTCAAACACATTTTATGAATAAAAGTATATCATCGATAATTCAACCATGCAATTTTTCTGATCTAAATTTCTAGATATTAGACTCCATGTTTTTCACCATTCTATAATCCAATGTTCTACCATTCATAAATTTTATTTCATGTTGTTACTTTATTTGAATGGGGTGGTGGATTGTTGAATATATGTTTCAAACATTTATTTTGGTTTAATCTTTGGTGAGATTGTATGGAGAGATTCCTCCTAAGGTGCCCTACTTAGGTTTATTTGAAGATTTTAAATTCATATGAAGTTTCCCATATTAGACTGAGTTCCATGCAACCCTTTTTATTTACACTAGTTCTCCTTTTCTCTACTAATGTCAAGATTGAGCTCTTCCAATATTACAATGCATTCAAATTTTATCAATGCATTGTATCTCAAGTCTGATATTGCATTAGATGTTTTCGAGGGTTTTTTTAAATTCCCATTCTATTAGGGTATTAATCTTGTGAGGCTTTACTTTGATAGCTTCATGTGAAATAATGTGACCCAAGTGATCCACCTCTTGTACTCCAATAAAACACTTAGATGTCTTTACATAAATTTGATGTTTCTCTAGAATTATCACTTCATAATTCACATGCCATAATTATTATTCCCATGTCTTATTGTATGCTAACATGTCATTAAAAAATACCCAGACAAATTAAAATAAAAAATGCTTAAACATAGTGTTCATCAAAAATTTATAATGTAATTGGTGCATTTGTGAGACCAAAATACATTACTAAAAAATCATAATGGTCTTCATGATAAGTTTATCTTATGTATATCCTCATCTCTTACCTAAATTTAATGGTAACTGGAATGAAAAGCCAATTTTTTAAAGTAGACTACACCATATAATTGATCTAGCAAATCATCACTTACTAAAATAAGAATGCTATCTTTGATGATGTACTTATTGAGTTCTTTATAATCTGGCCTACAAGTATCATTCTTCTTACACACCATTATCGTAGGGGATGACTATGCACCTTGACTATGTCTAATAATACCAACCTCTAACATATCATGAATTATCTTTTAAATCTCACTCTTGTAAACTATGGGTACTTGAATGGTTTGACATTTGGTGGTTGACTCCCTGGTATAAATTGAATGTAATAACCATGTTATATTTTTGATGTTATTCCCTTTTGAATTGATCCAAAAATAATTTAGTGGTTATAAAAAAACCTCTTTAGATTAGGTTGTGAGGACAACCTTCTAAATTTTACTTCTAAGGAAAATAGTTATGCTACAAACCCTTTTTCCCCCTTTTTTTAGAATCTTATGCATATGATGAGAACCAATTGGTTGTGGATACTTTGCATGTAATGCATGTTGTTCAAATTTATTGAATTTATAATGAAAACATAGAAACAACTCCTATAAATTCATATCTATCATTCCAAAGGATGTGAGCCATTAGAATCACAAGATGATGTTATACCCACCCATGTGAATAAAAAACATATGAGAGTCAATCCTATAATATTCCGTGACAATTTTGATACTATGGCATTTCCTTGAACAACTAACTATGCCACAATCTATAATCATAACTGAAAATCCTTGAGATAGATAAATAAAATTATTAAATTGTGATGCTAACTTATTACTGATGAATTTATGTGAACTCACTAATTCAATTGGCACCATCAACTTTTTTCTTTAGGAATCCCACAATCTTGAGGGTTCGTGGAGTGTTAATACCTAAAAGTTAATGGCATGAGATAGTTGGTTGGGTATCTTAAGATTATTACTCTAAAAAAATATTCACCCTCACCTAATGGTTCATCATCATCTCCATCTTAATTGGCCCCTTCAATGTAGAATAATTTCTTCTCAACACACTTATGTCCTTTTCTATATTTTCTATCACAATTGAAACATAACCCTATTTCCCAATTCTCCTAAAGTTGTTGATAATTTAATCTGGAGGCTAAGGTAATGATTTTGATATAATAATGTTCTTGTTACTAATAGTGAATGTTCATCATTTGACCAAATATATTTCATCTTCCCTACATATGACAATCACGGAATTCAATACCAAGCTTGGATTAAACAAGTGAATAAGAGTTGGATTCTATTCTTGAACCCACCCAAGAATAGTTAATTTATGATATCCTCTATGATGTCATCCATGTATAAAGATAGGTTGTGGAATTACTAAATATAATCCTTGGCAATCCCCATTTGTGTCATTCTTGCTAACTAGTTGAAGTAGTTCTTTGATTCATTGCTATAGTAGTGCATCTAAATCTCATTTGTAAATATTTAAAAAGTAATATTAAGGACCTTATTTTTATTCTTAGCACATAAATATCTATATCAAATGAATTTTTGTTATTGCAAATACAAAGATGCCATGACCACCTCTTGCACATGGGGTCTGATGTAAGTCAAATAAAGTTTCCATTTGACTAATCTAGGTACTAATCTTTACCACCAAATTGGCATCACTTCCACTTTTGGGAGCATATTCCTTGAACCTGTATTTGAAATTGGATTAATTTGGATGAGAAAACATGATTAACCTGATGGAAAATTATTAGGTGATGGCATTGTTGGCATATGAGACAAGATAATTTCTAATATCACATTGATTTTGCTCAAATCTCCCTTCATTACATCCATGTCACCTTTGACCATGTATGTAGATCTTGTTTTTTAACCATATTTTGTACATCTACTTGGATTGGGTAACTAGCCTAGAAGTCCATGTATCAGAAGTTCAACAATCCATGTCTTACTTGATAGGATTTTTTTTCTTGGAGTGGCTATCCCTACACCACAAATAGTTAAACTTAGTATCAATAATGGAGTTATGGTTTTAAAGTGAAAAATATAAACTTCAGACATATGCACATAAACAAATTGCTCATAACAATATATGAAAAAATAGTTTGATACATAGTACAATGACATTTTTGATAAAAATCAAATGACTATGAAAACCACAAACATCCAACTACTAATACATTTATCTAGATATATCTAAATATTGAATTTCATAAACTAAATAACATTTAGATTTAATTTCAACCATTTATATTACCTATACACAATCTCAAACCTAAACATAATAGTAACAAATTAAGTACCATAATCTTTTGAATTATTTATTTACATAACAAAATGTAATTAAACATCGACTCATATATTCAAATGTGTTTAATTTGACATATCTTAAAAATTATAGATATTTTTAATTTTTTAATTTTATAAATAATTAAATTTAAAATATAATAAAACATAAATATAATCTTAAATGGTTATTGTTAACACTAAACCTTTGCTATCTTTGGAATATTTTCAATTTACCTATCAATTGCCATCATTTTGGATATTGAAACATAGAAATTCAAAAACTAAACTACCCTTTAACATTAAATTATAACAATTTTTTCAAATTTATTGAGTGATCCTAAAACAAATTGAATATTCCCTTCATTTAAATAAATTTTAATAAATTGTATTTTTAAATTTATTGAGTGATCTTAACATATACAAATTCTGAATATTCTCCTCATTTAAATAAATTTTAATAGTTTAAAAGATCTTCTAGAAAATATTGATATCAATAAGAAATCAATAAATTTAATATAAAAAAAATTATATATTTGATTTATCATTAGAAAAGAGATAAATATCTAATATAAAAAAGAGTTAAATTCTCTTTTTAATTAACAAATAATTTAGATATTGATTTTTTATTTTTTAAACTTATTAAAAAATAAAAACATTTTTTTATAAAAGTTTGATAAGTATATAAATATAAATTTTAATAATATTTACAATACCAAACTAGTTTATGGAATTTAAAAAGCATAAAATGTATAATTAAAAAAATAAAAACAATATTATAAAAAAGAATATTTGCATAATTAAACTAACTCTCAATCATTTTTATAATTTATAAAATAAATAATTTTTATTTAATTTTTAGTATTATTGAATCAATTTCTTACTGTACTCCTATAAAATGAAATTTATAATTTATATTTATATTTCATTAATATTAAATAATTTCACTTGTGAACTTTGACACTGAAATTTAAATATTAACTAATAAATATTAATTTCACATTTTTAAAGTGAGATTTGATATTTTTAAAAAAAGAAACCAAAACAGAACATTTCACTAATCTAATTTAATGAGAGTGGAGTATCAAAGTTTATTTTGAAAAGAAATAAGTTTTGTTTTTCATTCCAAATAAAAACATTATTATGACTAAAAAAACATAAAGAAGATAAAACCATCTTATAAAGATCTTTATCTTTATATATATATATATATATATATATATATATATATATATATATATATATATATATATATATATCCCATTAATGTTGATTGGTCCCAAAATCTATTCCATGTGGGGTTGCTTTTGAAAACTTCAACATCCTACACTAGCCAACAAAAAATAATTTCACATACCTAGAGTGGAATTGACTTTTTTGGAAATAAATAAAAAAGAAGATATTTTAGGGGAAACCATCTTACATAGATCCCCACCACGTGTCCTTTCCTTCTCTAAATAAATTAAGTCTCAAAACATTTTTATGATGACATTTCATTTTTGGTTTTTTTTGGGGGTTATTTCTTAATATTTCTCTATTTATTAAACTTTAAACAGAATTCTACATTAAGAATGAAATGAGAGGGGGAGAACGTCGGAAAGGGACCTAAAAAATCTCAGGTGATGTTTGAAACGGAAATGTCCAACAATTGGATGGTAAGGAGGTCGATATCATTTTTAAGAAAGGGATAACTTCTCATTTTTAGAGTTTGGATATTTGATTTTAGGCACTAAGTTATATATTTAGAAGTATTTATATATATATATATTTATTTATTTATTTTGGGGTGGAGGTTAATATAAATTATAAGTAAATAAAATATATAAATAGAATTTTATAATGATAATAAAGATAAATTGTAATATAATAAATTATTTTAAACTGTATTTTGTTTTATATTTGATATGTATTTGATTATTATAGGAAAATTTTAATCTTAAATTTTATGTTTATATTATGATTAGTTAGATTTTTTATTTAAAGAAGTTAATAAAAAAATTGTAGTATTTTGGTTATAAAGTTAAAATTGGAGTCTTTTTTTCTTGAAAATATTTTGAGCTGAACATAATAGTGTAGTTAGATTAATTCTATTTGTCACCAATCAATGAGAAATTGACAAAGAAGGTCTTATAATTATTAATAAATGTCATATTTCAAAAATCTAACATAATAACTTTGAGAGTGATATCTCTCAATATATTTTGGATAACTATATTTAGGATATTTCTACTGGTAGAAAAGACATCGATTTTAAACTCTAAATCTTTATGTAGAACCTTAATAGATTTTTTTTTTCTTTTAGCTTATATTATTCAATAAAATATACAACCCTACTGACCCTTTTAGATCAAAACCTTGCATATTAGAGGCATTGTTAATGGGAAAGCTATGTGCAAAGCTCAACTAAGTTTGATGTATCTCCCCATAAAGTAACCATTTTTATCACATTGTGTTTTCTAATTAAATCTATGTTATTTATAAATCCTTTCACATTTATTGTTTCTTTTATTCATATACTCCTCACATTCAAGTATTTTTTTAATCTATTCAATGATATCACACTATACTAGTTCAATTGTTGAAGCTACAATTGTTGGTAGTGAAGAAATTGCAAATGGTGCCTCCAACATAAAAACTTCATAAATTCATACAAAAACTATTCGCTAAGGTAAGGATATTCAGCCTAAATTTGATGTTATTTTGTCAATTCTTTACTTTGATAATGCTTTAAAATGGGTTGATCAATATACTTTGATTGGTTATTTTATATAAGTAGACTTACAATTTGGATGCAATCTTCTTGGAAGTCTCATGGGATTAATCTTGACACAGTCTAAAATATGACCAAGGGTTTATTTTTAATATTCTAGTTGATTATCAACACACTTTTTTCCATTTGAAAGCATGGTCCTTGGTTTGTTATAACTCTTTGTTTTCTTCTTCCCATGGACATATGGTTTTATTGGTTCAAAGCATTCTATCTTTACAGTCCTAGTTTGGGATCAATTCCCTAGTCTTTCATTGCCTTGTTGGCCTCTCCTTGACTAATTAGCCTCATTATTAGTTGCATTCATTTATCTTGAGCTGAATATGTATTATTTAATTTGTCATTAAAAACGTGTCTATGTCAATGTTGATCCTTCATGGGAACTCAAGGAAACTATCGATATTGCGATTGGAGATACAGGCAGTGTCCAATAATTTTTGCTTACTAATTTGAGTAATACTTGATATCATTGCCAATCCTTTGAACACAATATTAGAGATTTCCCTTTGTTGGCTTCTTATGTCAACCCAACATCAAAATCACTAGTTGAAATATCTCAATGAAGTGGTGAAGATGAATGGACCACTATCTCCAATTGAAAGTATGACTAATAACTGATTTATACTAAACCATAAAGGGGGAGATTCAAGTAGTAAAAATATGGATTTAAACCCTAAGTTTGTTATGCTTATCAAGATGTGTCTAAATCAATCATGGGAATAGTTTAACCCTTTTGGTATCATATTCAAAATCAATTCCAAGCCTCTATGAAGACATCAAAGTAATTTTTTTCTAACACCCCTTGGGTGACAAATGCTATTAATTCTTCTAATTAAAATTTGTAAGACTCTTTTCCTTATTTTCAATATGTTCCCCCTCACAAGGAAATTGTGTAGTGTTCTCAAATTCCACCTCAAGAAATAGAAGGAGAGTTTGTGCTTAAATAGTGTAATCCTCTGGGACTCGATAATTTCATGCATACCAACCGATAATGATTTTTATAGCATAATTATGGAGCCCTTGACAAACTAGATTATGCAGATAGTTCCTTAGATCCCTGTGATTTATGAATATTCATTAATGAATATATGTGCTTTTATAAACCCACCTTGTAAGTATGTAGTGCCTGATACTTGATAACAATTTACACATTTTGATGTTTTATGTCTACAAGACATAAATATAATTGTATTTATGCTCATAGCTATGAACAAAGTTATTTAGTTTGACATTTTGAAAAGGCGTCATGATCAAGGTTTGGTAAGAATTGTTAAATTTTAATAAAAAATAATAACCACACTATCTTGATCATGGATGTGACCCTAGTAACTAGGCTATTGTGTTTTGTTAAACATTGAATACTAATCCTTTGGAATTATAAATATTTATGCCTCTAATTATGTATTTGAAAGAGCAAAATTTTTGTGGTAGCTTGCTAATGAGCTATCAAATGCATAGTGGAGCTTATATGTAAATTTTAACATGGTTGAAGGCATGCCAAACAAGTAAGGTCTTCTCCCTATGCATTGGATTGTTGGTGAGCATGAGGCATGGTATTATATGGGTAAATAAATTTATTTTTTATGATCTAATTTTTTCTCACCACTCAAGCCAAAAGGGATTTAAAATATTGGATCCATGTATAGGCTTGTTAAACTTTAATATACAACAAAAAAATTTATTGATAGATAAAATTAGAGATTGACCTTTGTTACATGAAAAATTCACACATAATTTTTGAGTGTAAATTATCTTTTTTATTTGTAAAGAAATAAATACAACTATTTATTTTAACACTACATTCGATATATATAAAGTAGATTCATGTGTAGGCTAACAAATTGGCTTTGCATGTAGCTCCTCTAACATAGTGCTCAAATGATTTGATAGGGCCATTATTTTTGCTTAGTCATACTTGTCCTTTTCCAGATTGTTTCTCTTTACTGGTATAATCCTTGCAAAATATTTTTCTCTCTAACCAACTTACAATCCAGTTTCACATTGAATTTAATTTCAAATAACCATAGGTATAAAATGCATTATTTTATCATAATACATATGTATTGTATCAAGGCCCCACTTCCACCCATATATACTAGATTTTGTATTTAGTGCCATGTCCTTAAATCAAACATTTTTAGTTTTTAAATTAGTCTAACATTGTAATTTTATGGTTATCAAACTTACACGTATTTGTTGTAAGTCTTATTCTATGATGCTCAATGAGGTAGGACATGTTACAACTGCACTAAAGCATTAGTATTTTCATGAGCTCCTCCAAGTGTAAGTTGATTAGTCACAACACCACATTAAATTTTTGATACATATAATGCTTGTAGTGAAAAAATAAATGCTTAAATTTTCCTAATGTTAAATTATATCTCAGTTAATCTGTATGGCAGATCTACATGCAAAGGCTTATGCTTTTAAGGCCTTATTTCCACTAGAGTTCCAATTAATATTATGGGTATTTTAATGGCTAAGATTATTTAGAAACCATGAGCATCCATTAAGTCTAGGAATGCTACAAGAACAATGACATATGATGGGCTATCTATTACTTATAGGTTGTTTTGGTGGTCCCAAACATTTAATTTTCATTAAGTTCCTTTTTATGAAGTGCCTTAGATTCATCTCCTCAAAAGTTTCAAACAAGGCATTCACACAATTGGGTGTTTATTCTCAAGATCCATTCATTCTTGGATTTTTTAGCTAGTATCCAAAGTTGAATTCCAATTCCACAATAGAGACTAAGAATCCTTTGTGAATACTGATGTAGATTTATCTATTTAATTTTTGCATAAAATTTCATTAAAATCTCTTTGACTAAATTTGAAAGATTATAAGTGGTTTGTTGAAACCCCCTTTCTCAATTACACTCTAATAAATAAACCTAAGTGGCTCTACCCTTAACTGTCCACGTTTCAAAGGATTCACTAACAATGGTATCTTCATTATTTTGGTCACTTGTGTGTTAGGGGGTTTTATATGATATGGATGCCATGAGAATGTCAATCATTTGTTATGAATTTGTATTGAAGTTCAATAAGGTTGGACATAGATCCAATAATTTTAAAACCCTTTTAGCCTGAACCCTTTCTTGACATATTGATATAATATATTTGGAGATTGGCCTTTATTACCTATAAAATTCATATAGGTTTGATATACTTTTTAGTTTTTTTTACAAAAGCAATTGAAAAGAAAGAAATACAATTATGTTTTCTACATATGATAGACATTTTTCTACTAATAGAAAATTTATTATTATATCAAATATGTTTATGTATACTCAAGTGTACATTAATAATGTGGAATTTTAGGTAGTTCATCTCTATAATTTGTTAGATAATTAAGGAAATGAGCTTTGCATTGTGTTACATGTGCTCTCTTATTCATTATTATGTAACAAGGCTTAGTAGGGTAGCACCCCCCATTGCAACCGTTCTCATGGGTGCTCTCAAAGTCCTACAATGTGTTCATCATTGTGAAGGTTGTCACCTCCATTGACTTAGTGCAATGGATGGGCTTTACAATCTCCCCACAACATGTTCCTATAATTAGACCTTGTTATTTCTCCCAAAAAAAATTAGGACACTCAACACATTGATATACATGTAAAAATAGAGGTTGTGAATCCAAAACAATGTGAATACTAACTAACATAGAAGGTTTTACATAAAGTTGATGTTATTCCACCTCTTATACTCTAAAACTATACTTAGAAGGTTTTACATAAAGTTGATGTTGTTTTAAAATTTTCAATCCCTGATTTATATACTATAATTTTTCTTTCTATATTTCATTATATAATAATATCAAGACCAATTTCTACTAAATCTGCCTAAAGATATTGTTCATCAAATTTTGGGATGTAGCTAGTGCATTTGTGAGACCATAAAAACATTACCAAAAAATCATAATGGTATTCGTGAGTTTTAAAAGTTGTCATGTATATCCTCATCCATAATCTAAATTTGATGGTAACTTGAATGAATCTATAGTTTTGTAAAGTAGACAACCCCAAATAACTCATTTAAAAAATCATTAATTTTTAGAATAAGGAACTTATCTTTGATAGTGTACTTATTGAATTCTATATAATTTAAGTGCATCTTACATGGATTATCCTTCTTATGCACTATGAGCATATGAAATGAATATGCACTTTATCTATGTCTAATAATACTACCCTCCATCATCTCTGGTACTATGTTTTCAATCTCACTCTTGTATACATATGGGTACTTGTATGGTTTGACATTTAGCAATTAACTGCCTAGTATAAAATGGATGGAATGATCATGTTTCCTTTTTTATGGTAGTCCTTTTGGCATTGTCTCAAAAATAATTGAGTGGTTTGCAAAAATATTTTTTAGATCAAGATTGTATAAAAAATGATGATTTTATTTCTAAGGGAAAAAATTGTGTTACAAACCATTATGCTCCCTTCTTTATATTACTCTACATCTAATAAGAATTAACTAGTTGTGGAGAATCTGCACGCAATCCACGTAGTTCAAATGTCTTGCCTTAAAAATGAAAACACATGAAAAAATCTTAGAAATTCATCTCTATTATTGTCAAGGTTCTTAGACATTGGCCTCCCAAATAGATATTAGCCCTAGCCATGGGAATAGAAGACATAAGAGAGTCTGGCTTGTGATATCCCATGGCAATTTTGGTACTATGGTAGTTTCCTAAAAAACTTATTGTGCCACCATTTTCTACCATAGCTTGAAATTATGGATTTGGCTAAATAAAAAAAATTAATGAAACTTTGTGTACTTCGTGAATCAATCAACACCGCAACCTTTTATTTCTTTAGAAAACTGACAACCTTGAAGATTTTTGGAGTGCTAATACCTAAAAGTGCATAGCATGAGATAGTTGGTTGGGTGTCTTCTGATTCTTCTTTTCGCTCATTCTTTCCCTCGCCTGCTACTTCATCATCCTCTTCATTCTCATTGTCTCCTTCAATGTAGAACATTTTCTTCTCAACACATTTATATCCTTTGTTGTATTTTCTATGACAATTGAATCATACTCCTTTCTCATTTCTCTTCAATTTTTTGACAAGTAAATCTAAATCGATGAGGGAATGGTTGTGCTATAATAATATTCTATCTTATAGTAGTAAATACCTATCATTTTACCAAAATCTATTTCCTATTCCATACATGTGAATACCATGGAATTTGATACCAAAATTTCATTAAACATGGGGATAATCCCTATTTGTCTCAATCTTATTAATTGGATAAATTCATTTTTTGTTGCACTATTTTGGCAATGCATCTAAGGCTCATCAATACAAATTAACTAGGTAATAGTAAGAAACTTGTTTTTATTTTAAGCATACAACCATCTGTACTAAATGAATTTTTGTGGTTTCAAATACAAAGATGCCATGACCACCTTCATGGACATGGGGTCTAATTAAATTAAAATAAATTTTCCATTTTATTAATCTAAGGGAGTTTATTTTCATCATCAAGCTTGCATCATTTCCACTTCTGAAAGAATGCCTCTTGATCATGTATTTAAAAATTAAATTTTCTCGATGAGAGAAATTGAATGACTAATGGATATTTATTAGACTAGGTATTTTTTGACATACAAGCCAAAATAGTTTCTAATGTTGCACTTATGTTGATCAAATCTCCCTTATTTACATCCATGTCCTCTTTGACCACACCTAGATCTTTCATGTCATCTTTGAACACTTCTAGATCTTATTTTATAACCATGCTTTGCACATCAACTTTAAGTTGGGTAACCAACCCAAAAACACCTTTATCATAAGTTTCAAAATTCATGTCTTTCTTGATAAGTATTTTTATTCGAGTGGCCTACCCTTTTGTGCAGGCTTGAGTATTTCAACCAACCATGCACTAACTCTAAGGTGTATGGTGCATAAATTTAGGATGTAGGGTTTTGGGGTCTAAAACAAGTGCATCAAAGACTTACACCATTGTGATCATCTTGTTGATATAAATATAGGATAATTTTTAAGGGTGCATAAAACTTTTAGTCTTTTTAAAATTAAAATAATAAACCTCAATCTATACTATATAAAATAAAATAAATACTTATCCCAAATCAAATCCTATGATTTTTTGATCCTTTAGCTCACAAAAAAATCACTGTGTTATATCTATAAAAAATGGTTGTGTTATAAGACCTTACCCAAATTGAAGATATGATTCCACTTGAAATAAATTAATCAAATATATCACATAAATTCATAATAATGAGTGTAAATATAAACACCAAGATCATATCAACGGGAAGATATTACAATAATAAGAGAAAAATAAGCATATCCATTTGAATAGTTGACAACATAACAAAATACTTGATAAATAAAAATGATCCACTTTGAACAAGAAACTTTCAAAACCATGTAATAAAAATAAAAATAACTAACATGATCCTCAAGCTCTAACCATGACCTCTTATTATTTTAAAAGCATTCTATTTGAAGAAATATTACAAGATTCATCTCACTTTGTGAATTTACCTATAGATACACCCTTAAAACATAAAAAAATTGTCTATTATGTTCTATTGCCACATGTAGGGAGGCCTCAACTAACAAAAACCCAATTTTTGTGTTTGTTGTTTTAAAGTGATAGATTCTTAGGAAGGTTGGTTTATTTGTGGCATGGAGTTATGAATAGGTACATGGGAAAGTTTTTTGTGACTTGGAGTGAAAGGATATAATTTTTGGCATGGAGGGAGGTTTTTTAGGAAGTACCATTTGGGGGAACCTATAATAAGATACTGACTATAGAAAAAAGGAAGGTGAACCATGTATCTTTGTATTGAGATTCATAATGGCCATGTAGAAATAAGTTAATGCCCAAATTCCACACCATAAACATTTATTGAGTTGATTTCACAAAACCACATATTTAGTCATGTGAATTTCACCAGTGAAAATCAGTTCACAAATCCTATGAACAAAAGTAATGATTATCAATAGTTTGAATTTGTATGTGTTTCTCTATAGGATTTTTCAAATTATCATATTGGTACACTAAGCTTTCACTCCCCATAGGCATAACCATCTACATACAAACACAATTAAAGAAAGAATACCGAAGAATAATCTTTTTGTTGAAAATAAATGAGTATGAACAACTTCTCAAAACATGGAAAAATAATAATTTGGTAACATAGTCTAGTCTCCTTATAATGAGACCATTATAGAGGTAACAAAATAAGGAATAATAGTTGAATGAAGAATTTATGCGATTCAATGGAAAAAGGATCAATGGGAAAAACTAGTATCAATGTGGATCAATGGAGTTAATGGAAATAAAAATCTATTTCATATCTCAGACCTAAAAAATTTAACATTACAAATATCCAATGGATAAAATGCATAATAAAAAGATACTAGATAACATGGAGGATATATTAATCCATTATAAATTCTATTTTAAGACATTTTATCAAACCCTAATAGAGATGAGGCATCAATTTATATCTTAGAACTAAGTGCAAGCATGACAGTTAATCATGTTTAGAGCATAGAGCCCTCTCAATAGGTTAGGATAACTAGAAACATCTCATCTCCCTCTAAGATTTTGATAGAAAGTAACTTAGTTATCCATGTTTATTATCATTCATCTTATTCATTGTTTCTTTATGTGTCCAACCTACAATTTTTCCCTCTAGATGTACATTTTGGTCTTTTCATTGTTTAGTGAGTTGATAAAATGCATAATCAAAAGATACTAGATAACATGGAGGATATATTAATCCATTACAGAGGTAACAAAGGAAGGAATAATAGTTCAATGAACAATTCATGGGATTAAATATAAAAAGGATCAATGGGAAAAACTAGTAGCAGTGTGGATCAATGGAATTAATGGAAATACAAATTTATTTCATATCTCAAACCTAAAAAAATTAGCATTACAAATATCTAATGGATAAACTGCATAATGAAAAGATACTATATAACATGGAGGATATATTAATCCATGATAAAATCTATTTTTAGGACATTTTATCAAACCCTAATAGATACAAGGCATCAATTTATATCTTAGAAATAAGTGTGAGCATGACAGTTAATCGAGTTTAGAGCATAGAGCCCTCTTAACAGGTTAGGATAACTAGAAACATCTCATCTTCCTTTGAGATTTTGATATCAAGGAACTTAGTTATCCATGTTTATTATCATTCATCTAATTCATAGTTTCTTTATGTGTCCAACCTACAATTTTTCCCTATAGACATGCATTTTGGTCTTTTCATTATTTAGTGAGCTGAGGATCTAGACTTTCAACATGTAACAAACTTTCCAACATTGAAAAAACACAAATGAGAAATAAAACATTTCAAAGTCCACATAATTAAACTCCCACACTTATAAAAGAAACTATCATATAAAAATATTTATTTCTGAACATGTAAAAATCAATATATTCTTGGATAGTATAAACTTTAAAAAATAAGAAGCTTGAGCTAAAACCAAAGCATGAAGAAATATCAATCCCTGCAAAGCCACGGCAACCACATGTAATAATTGCCTCCTTTCTTTGGTTAGATACAGGGTCAGTAGAGGTGAGTTAATAATCTAAGTAGTTTGGAGGCTTAGAGGTAGGGAGAATTTGAGCTTCAAAGGTCCCAATTGGTAGCTGACTTGGGTCAGGTGAATGCTATAAGGATAGAACCAAATAAATGAAACAAAAGACAAGGAAATAAAACACATAACAAGAAAATCAAACACATGATTAAATCAAACTAACTTAATATATACAATACTACCACTCATTGAGGCTATTTTGAAATTACATTTGACAAAGCAACTAAGAAGTAGTGCTTCAAGAATTATTTGTTTACCAGGAGCGGTAGGTCATTTCATTTTAGGTACTTAAGGTGAAAGGCATTCTAGCCTAAGATTTATACTATTTGATAGGGGTTAATCTAGAGAGGATCACACTTTGAGTGTTGTCCTTTATTTTTATGGGCTTCATCCCACATCAATACCTAATAAAAGATCCTAAAATTATTGATTTTATCCCTCTTGTCAAACCATCATTTGACGATACCCTAATGCTTGATAAATCTTAACAGAGCTTTGTCTTGGGTTTATTCTAATTGAATAGGAAGATAATAAAGGTTTTTTATATAGATTTTATGCTAATAACTCACCTTAGCAACCTACAGTCAAAGCAAAAAATGAGTATCTTAGTTAAGAGGAATAGTGAGGAGCTGGTAAGGAATCTTATCTCTTTGTATCCTATTTTTAGTTGATTATATTAATATAAAATGTAAGAATTTTGCTATTAAAAATAATAATAGATGAAAGATACATACAAGCATATTACAGGTTTTGGACAAATTGTAATCATTTTAGTCTTATGAATTATCACTTAAATTTCCAACATTGATTAATCTTTGTTCCTGAGTTTGAGAGGATCAAGTGCCCACTCTCCTTAGAACTAGGAACTGTGTATGGTACTTATGTTATGTTATATTAACTCTTTGTTATAACTAATCAAAAAAATTATAATGTTTGCATTCATTTATTTATTTGCTTGGTATAGTTCCTTATTTAAGATTTTATTCATATTTTTAGCCTTTTTCTAACACAATAAATAAACCTATTAAATATAGTTTAATATCTTAATTATTTTTAGTAGACTAATTTGATTTATTTGATTTGGTCATTTAATTATATTTGAAAATCTATTTACATAGATTGTATTGATCTACTTGATATAGATATGTAATGTGTGTACAACTACATTTGTTTGTTTTAATTTTTAAGAATAAGCAAGGAAAATTAACTTTTCATTTTAGAATTTAATGACATGTTTCATTTACATTTTACTACTTGTTTATTTGAATTCACCAAATGTTGTAAATTGGTTTTAAATATAGATTTTCAAAGTTTATTATATACTTCTTGGCTTTCCCTATAAAATTTGTTCTCATAGTTTTTATAGGATTTAGCTAATGTCATGAAGTGATACACGGTGTTCCATTTATAATCTTATTTTATTATTTATAGACATCATGGAAATTATATCTATGTATTGTCTTTGTTTACTCTATGTCCCTTATATGTTTCTTCTAAGTGTAATATGTTTTCCTTTATTTTTCTATCTACTTTGTGTTTGGTGTGTTTATGTTATACTTAGTATGCCTTCCTTACTTTATTTATCTATCCTACATTATTGTATGTCTATCACCATGATCCACATCATGTGCAATCATCTTATTTTCCATGATTCATATTATGCATATGATGGGGAAACACTCCATATTTTTATTTGACATTGCTATATATAATGATACATTGCCTTTATATTTACATATCACTCTTTTACTCTTCTAATCACGTTTTCCCTACTTGGTGCATATTATTCTCATGATTATATATTTATTATATGTTTCATATTTAGGGAATCTCACTTTTTTTATAACATTTATTCAATATTTAGTCCATATGGGGCGTTTTACATTTATGCTTCAATGATTGGAGCTTGCATCTTATCTTGAATTAGAGATTTGATCATGTATTTTTTGTTTAGTATGAAAAAGATATTTTATTTGCTCTTTGAATTATTTAATTAAAGGTGTAACCATAGATTTTGAAGTGTTGACCTTATCTTGTTATTATATACATGAAGTATATATAATGCTTGATTTCTTAGAAATTATATTTGTATCATGAGAATGTGTAGGAATATTTTTATTTGTATATTTCTTCATAATTTATAAGTGTAATATGTTTTCCTTTATTCAGACTGACATTAGTGACCTAAATTGACATCGATCACTTAATTGATGTCAATCACTATGTTTTACACTAGTAACCCCCAAAAGCCTCCCAAAAAACCTCACCAAAACACAATTTCCCTACCCAACCTACACTATATTATTCACTGACATGTTCAGACTTATAACATGGTAAATAATATTCTAACTCTCCTAACATGGATAGCAAGAATAGGTTATCAACTCTTAGATATCATTCAATTAGAATAAACCCAAGACAAAGCTCTGTTAAGATTTATCAAGCATCAGGGTATCGTCAAAGTCTAATCACACATGCAAACTTTCAATCTAACATTTAACAAGTTAAAAATATAATTACTATCCTTAATGATGTAATTCCTCCATCATGATGAGTCATCATTCCTAAAAAGTGAAACAAAAAGGAAAATAGTTAGAATTCCAAAGAAGTTTTTTATTTTGAATTAGCCATTTATTTGAGAAGATCAACCACCATCACTAGTTTTCAATTGATGCTTGAGCTATGTTGCACTCACATGACATGTTTTGAGCTTCGAGTGGGGCATATATATATACACATAATATTTTCAAACTTTTATCAATTATTGATACTCTCTATGTTGTAAGAACCCATCGAGTCTCAATCTCTCTAAGTGCACACCTTAAGGGGTGGACAAACCATTGGTGTTTCATAGAATTATTATCCCTATTTCCACTTGTTATCTACACACCAAAAAAAACACAAAAGCATTGTGGTAACAAGAGCAGTAACAACATCATCATCAATAGAATCATATACTCTAAAGTTTAGTATTTTTTATTTGGGCAAGTGTATTTGAGTGTTTGCCCTAATTTTTTTTCTTAATCTTTGTTAACAGGTTGCCCATAAAATATGTTAGTTGTGAGTGTCATCCTCATGTGAAGAAACTGTAAAATCAATAATCATAGTGAAATTTCCAATGTAGAATGTGATATTATTATAAAATAAAAGGAAGATTGATCTCAACCTGTAATTTGGCTATTTAGACGAATAATCATAATTTCACAGAATAGATATTTTCTAATACTTAATTCCTTGTTAATCAAAATTAAATTATTATATATGGATATTTATAGTTAAAAAATTTATTTGGTTATTATTAGCTAAGCTATGAGTTATATATTGATATGGCATAGTTCAATATTAATTTGGTTACATTATTAAATTGTTATGAGTTAGTTTTAGTTTATAGTTATTTATTGAATTAAATATTTTTAATAAGTCAAAATTAATCATATATTTACATACATGTATTGGGCTTTAATGTTTTATATGTTTATCTCTATGTATATGACTTGGTATTAACATGTAGCTCGACCAAGATGGTATAATTCTAACTTTTGTGCATAGATTTAACACATAGTCATATCAAAATGATTATGTTCTTTTTATGCAAGTCTTCACTAGATACAAGTTATTGGATTAGATAGGTTGAAACAATATTCTTCTTCAGTTCTAGATAATAAACTAAGGCGACCAAGTTGATTTAGTCTTCTAGTCAGCGTCTAAAATAATAAACTAAGTCATGAAGGTCAACTTAGTCTTGTAGTTAACATCCAAATAACAAACTAAGTTAACACTCCTCAAAATCTTAAGGTGGTAGGGTTCTTGAAGAAATAGAAGGTGACTATGTTATTTGACTATGGGAGTACACAAATTCATCAATAGTAAGTCGGCTGCTCATTTAAATTGTTTCATTTACCTAGATCTATAATTTTAGGTCATGATTGTAAATGGTGATATGGTCAACTATTCTAGAAAAAATCATAGTATTAATCTTGTTATGGGAAACTATTTCCCCTCTCGTCTGCCACACACTATTGATTGCTAGTCGTGACTCCATGACTACTCTGGGTAATACTTGTGGATTAAGCTATAAATCCCCATGTGTCTCCTCGTAAAGGAGCCGTTTTTGGTTAGTTTTGACATGGAAATAGAACTAGAGTGTGTTACATGTCAAATATGGAAGATGAGAGAGATATGGGCTAACTTTCAAAATATGACAATATAGTTGACATGTGAAATTATAAATTATTTTTATATTCAAAATTTAATTATTAAATAATATTTGAATAGTTTTAAAGTTTATTATTATTAATTTAATAGTTATAAAAATTGAGAAAATAAATATTAAATATATCAATAAAACTATACAACTAAATAGAAATATTTTTTCTTAATAAAATGGAAAGTTTTTTATTAAAATATATGCTTGTCCTTATTTTACGTAGTTTATATCTTGTCAAAGATCACATTTATAAATATTATAGAATAGCACTTGAACATGATATTATTTCCAAAATGCATATTACATATATAATATGCCCACAAGGAGATTACATTAAGAAATTTAGTTGATTGGTTATCACAATCATTAATATTACTCATCAATTAATTATCCTTCCCAGTTTCTGATTTTGATAAATTTAAAGCAACCCAATGGACTTAGAATTTTTTTTTTCCCTTTCAAAAACACTTAACCATTAAACACATGGAGAGGTTTCCATGTCTGATGTATAAATAAAATCACCATTGTAATACGAATGATATGGACATAAAACATTGAGGTTCTAAGGTCTATATTGTAGCTTATGTTCATCTATCTTGTAAATATATTGAAACCTAGAGGAATTACAAGAAGGCCATACAAAAAATGCAAGTGATGAAATATTTAAAACTGAGGTGGATGGTGTTGATGAGGGATAATGATAGGGTATTTCATCTGACATCAAACACTAGAGGGCTCATATCATACACATGCCTAGAATTTAGGGAAGTTTTTGGATTTACATACACTGCACCCATTACAAAGGGGGTTTTAGCTTGCAACGGTCACATTTTTATTGACTATTTTCTATTTGATTATGAAATTATTCCACATATGATCTTTGGATTGAGTCAACATTGCAATGATGTTGGTGTGATGGTTATACATACAGGATATGGATTTTATCTTGTTACTTTCATGATGGTATTGGTTGTTCATCTTCTCTCCATGTCTTGAAAACTATTTGGTGGCATTGGATGAATCAATGACTCTATTTTTTTCCTTTGTTTATGTTATTTTAAATATACAACTATGAGGAAAGAAATCCATCACTGATAATGAATAGTAGATATTCCCTTAATCTATAATTCATTGATTTCTTAAATTGTTTAGATACCCATTTTGGGACCAATGAAATATCTTGAATAGGGATTTTCAAATATTGGTATCCTTTAGCAAAATATGATTCCAATATATGTTAGTGTAAAAACCTAAACATGTGTTGTACAAGTAGCTCAACAAATGTTTATGGTGTACGATTGAATTTTTTTGAATAAATTAGCATGATGGTTTTCTCAAGAGCGATGGGTTGTACGGCAGTAGTAGATAATAGGGCATTAGCTCCAGGTATTAGAACAATGAAGAAATCATGTAGGAGTTTAAGGGAGGTAGAGTTGAAGGGAATAAAATGATGGGGGAAGTGATGCTTGTAGGATTTAATTCATCAAGGTTTCAGAGTGCATAGCTTCTGGGCTATAGCTCTTTAGAGGGAACTAATTGGCTAGGAGGTTCTGATGTTTTTGTAGGTGGTGAGGAGCATGGTCTATCTAATTATTGCAGGGATAGAAGGGGTGGGCACTAACTTTTTTGAGGGTTTCAAAGATTAGAAACCATTTACCTTCAATTCTAATTTTCTTGGTGAGGGGTTAGGGCTGGAGCTTCAAGTTAAATAGAGAGGTGGGTATTTGAATGATTATTTTCAAATAAATCAGGTTTTGAAGGTTTCAAACAAGGCACATAAGGCTCCCAAGAAAATATATTCCTTATGCATTAATGTTTTGAACCCCTTTCATTCTTGCAAAGATTTTTTAAAAGAGAAACTTATCCAAGATAACCCTGATTTGGAACCTAAGTTGATTTCAAGAAGTTAGTTGTAACTAGAAGAGACATTAAAGGAGGTTTTAAAGTCAATGGAAGATTCATAGGGTATTCTTGTAGGAGTATCAAATTAGCGTAAGACATTGGAAACTACTTTTTTAGGTGACATCCTTTTGGTCTTCTCTAATTCCCCTCTAGTTTTAGAAATTTTTGATATAGAGCTGTCTGATATTAGCTTGGAAAAAGGTAATAGATCTCTGATAGTCAGATGTGTTGGGAAGCTACCGTCTTGGGATATGCTGAAACAATGGTCTTCTAGAGTCTAGCCTTTTTTACAAGCTCCTTTGCTAACTTTTCTTTCCAATGGGTTTTTGCTTATTCGATTTCTTTGTGCAGAAGACAAGGATTTTTTGTGGGTGAATGGTCCATTTTTAAGGAAATAGTGGGTATTTTATGCCCTTAGGCTCCTTTTTCTTAATCTAGATACATCAATTATCTCGTATGCTCCATTACGGATCAGATTCTATAATCTGCCCTTAGCTATGAGAGATCATGGTCTTCTCAAGAAGCTTGTTAACAAGTTAGGAGATTTTATATAAATTGATGACTCAATTGAAACTCATCAGAGTTATGTCAAGGTGTGTGTTATGATGGATCTTTCCAAAACTTTCCATCATTCCATTCAAATCTCTTCTTCCCATGGAATATGGATTTAATTTGTCAATATTGAATGCCTACCTTTCAGATATTGTAAATGTAATCAAAGTGATCATAAGTTAACCTCTTATCTTGAGAAGGGTTTTAAAGGAACTAAGGATACACTTCTACAAAAATGGGTTAAAAAGGTTGGTTGCTTGAATAGAGATTTGGTGCAAATATTTTAATTTCCAATAGATCTTCCATCTTTCAAAAAATGTCAAAAAGCTTAGGTAAGTCCTATAAAGGCTAAGGTTCATTCAACTAAAAAAGGGGAGAATGATGGGAATATAGGGCATCTTTCTTCTACTTAGTTGGAGAAAGAGAAGGTAACAAAAAAGAGGGGAGGTGTTTAGGCTATAGAAGAATTTGAGATTAATTTGAAGGTAGGGTTGTTTTCCTACTCTCAGCTATTTTAGGAAAAGGTTACAGAAAATTTTGGAGTGGTGGAATCATAAAAATTTTCTCATGTTTTGGATAATGCCCATTAGTTGGAATCTTCAGAAGAATAAGAGGTGAACTAGGAGGAAGAAGAAGAAAAGTCAAAATAAGGTTGTTTTGACTATTGATTAGTTCTCTAGTTCTATCCAAACTCTAAATAATGGAGAAAAAGAGAAAAGAGGTAGGAAAATGGAAGTAGAAAGACTTCAATTGGATGCTCAAAACTCCATTCTCAGTAGTACCCAATGAACAATGGAATATCTTCTTTCTAGTAGAGGCAGACAAACATTGGTAGCTAAAGGTTGATTCTTTGGTTGTGTTTGATAGTTTTTAAATTTCTTTTTAAAATTTTCTAATTTTGGTTTTTAGTAAGCTTTAAAATTAAATTTGGTTTTTTATTTCATCTGTCCTTGTATAAAATTTGGTATGGGTTTTCAAGGATATAAATCTTGGTTATTCTAAGCATTATTTTTAGGAAACTAGACCTCCTGTTGTGTTCCATAACTGGTTTTGGCTCTGAAAAAGCTATTAATGATCCCAAAAAAAGGTTTATGGTATGGCATTTGGAAAAAAAAATATGATTTTCAAAATTTTCATAGTATTTATATATATTTTAAAATATATGTAATATTCTTATATATTATATAATATTTATAATTATTAACTAACATTTAACACACAAAAAATTATACACACACACACACACACAGTTTCTATATTTGTAAGAGGGATTTTGTAAAGAATAATATGGAATAATTGTTGATACAATGTGAATGTCATGATAGAGGAGTCACTAGTTGAGATAATAGATGAACGATTAGTGATTTATCCCAGATGGTAGTAATGGAAAGTGAGTTAAATTCACAATCATTATGGGGTGTCTACATTGTACACATAGAAAGGGAACACCTAAATGGGTTCAATATACACTATAAATGAAAATAAATAACTTCTAAATTTTATTCAACATTCCTTGTACCCTCGAGGCAACTTCTAGTATATACCCTACGAAGGCTATGGTTACTCCATAGGTTGACCCTACTAACAATATGAAAACATAGAGAATTTTGAAAATATAAGTTATAATATTATGTAGGCCATAAAATAGACACCAATATCCCTAGGCATGCTATAGACTAAGGGATTAGCATAAAGGCTCATAGAGGCATTTCAATTACAAGTATTGATTGATCATTTATTCTATAAATTCTTAGGCATACAGACTACCAAATATTTAATTATTCTCTTCAAAGATTTTTAAACTATTTTAAGGGTTTCAATCGGCTACATACTTGTGACAAAATAATGTCTAATTGAATGATGTGGTTACACTTAATTTTCTTGGGAGAGAGGGTAAAGCCCTATCTCTAACTTGGGTTGGGATTAAACTTAAAAATCAATTTAACTATGTTGGCTTTAATTTTAAGCATGTGATATATGTATTTGTAGCTCCTCAATTGGTTTCCTAAGTCAATTTACTTTACATTTTTATCTCTCTTATGATATTATGGTGTCAATAACTAATAAATTAATCAGATAATTCTTCCTATCAATTATGTGAAATGAAGCCATGATCCTACTCACCTAGATTTGTTGAAGTGATCCAAAAATTTGCATACCTTAAAAACCTACAAACTATGAAATTGATGGTAAAAAACAAAATGAATAGACAAAATTAGCCCTCTAGTGAATTTGACCATGATACAATCTTTGCTTAACCGATTATGACCTTATGTCAAATTGTAATCAAATTTCCTATATTGTTCTATACTAGACTTAGGACCCTAATCCCAATTCCAATATCTAATGACAGTCCTCAAGTTTGTTCATTTCAATCATTTTCCTCATTCTCTCAAATTTTATTTTTTTCAATTGTTCCTTAGTAATTCAATCCATTTTTTAACAATTTATATTTAAATATTGTTCACTGTTGCATTATCATATATCTATATTTTAATTTTCCAACTTATTATGTATAGTGTAATTGCCTCTAAACCATAAATAGTTACAATAATATTATTATATACTATTTATATAATCCCCTGACATTAGTTGTGGGGACCTTTTAATGCATATTATAATGTAGATTCAAAAATGGTGTGTGGTTGTAATCAATGTGCCCCCTTTAACCATTGTATTAAACAAATTCTCCTTTAGATTTGGAAATTTGATTACAATATTTCACTTTAAAATACTATAATTACATTTTAGGATTATGAAGCATGTTATTTTGTTAGAATTAAAGTTCTTTATTATTGTTGATGTTGAAAGAGAACCTTTGGGCTCCTACTTCCAGCCCAACATTATGAACTTTTGATGGAGGCTGATAAGGAGATTGAAGTGTTATGTCTCTTTGCTAACAAGGAGATTGAAGAGATGTGTCTCTTTCTTCTCACTTGTATATATATATATATATATATATATATATATATATATATATATATATATATATATATATATATATATATTGATTCCTCATTGTTCAAGATAGAAATATTCAATAACAAGTATATTTATAAAGAGCAAACTTCTAAAGATTAAATCAGATTTATCTTATTGTGTTCATTATTCATTGTGTTGCAATTTTTGTTTATTTCAATTCTAATCATAAATCTAAAATGGTATCAGAGTGGGTTTGATGAAGATCGTGATCAAACTTGTAATTGTAGCAATACTCTCTATTGTTCTTTATATCTCTTGTCTATCCCTATTTTTGTCAAGATGGTGAACAGTCTTAAAATTGAGGATAGACTCGAAGGAGCATCCAACTTCACATCATGGGGGTTTATATTCATGATCACCTTGGAAGAAAATGACTTGGCTGAGTTTGTGGAAACCAAAGTTCCCAAACCATTGGAGGAAGAAGAGAAGTTGTAGTGGAAAAAGAAAGACATCAAGTTGAAGAAAATATTGGTTGACTCCATTAAAGATCACATTGTTCCGATTGTCTCCAAGTTAAGATAGCAAGGGACATGCTTAAAACCTTGGAGGAAATGTATGAAATCAACAACACCAGCCAAGCTCTTCCACTGAAGCAACAACTACATCATGTGAAAATGGTGAAAGGAGAAACAGTTATTGCTTACTTTATGAAGATTTCAGAATTAAGAAATCAACTCTCTATAATTGGTCATTTAGTTGATGACAAAGACTTGACCATGCTTGATCTTAATGGTCTTCCTTCATCATGGGAATCCTACATTCAAGGAATTAGTGAAAGAATGAAACTTCCCAAGTTTGATTGATTGAGGGTAGATTGTATTCAAGAAGAGGCTAGGTTGGTTGCTAGAGGAATTGGTCAAAGCTCTACCAATGAATACATTCATGTCCTTGCCTTTAAATAATTTAAGAAGAAAAGAGAGATTGAGAAGAAAGGATTCTTCAAGAGAAACACAGATAATGAAACTAATGGTGCTCCCACTTTCAAGAAGAAAAGGGACCTCTCCAAAATCCAATGCTTTAGGTGTGACAAGTATTGTCACATTGCCAAATATTGTCCCTCTAGGTCTAAGCAACAAGCCACCATTGTAAATGTTGATGATGCCTCTCCTTAGAAAGAAACGTGTGAATATTTGTTCTATTTAGCATTATCAAGAAATGTACCTACTGACACCAACACTTGGTTGATAAATAGTGGTGCATCTTGACACATCACTGGTTTTAAGAAGCATTTATCAAACTTGATGGAGAGAAATTCTTGTGAACAAGTTATCATTGGAGATGATGCTAGCTATTCAATGAAAGGGATTGGAATCTCTACTCTCCACTTAAAATTTGGCATTACTTTAAGGTTAAGTGATGTTCTCTATATTCCAGGCATAAAAAAAAAAATTGGTTTCCATTTCAGCCTTGGAAGATAAGGGTTATCAAGTTGCCTTCTCCGAAGGCAAAGTTATTGTGTAGATGAAGAATTCCAACTTCAAAACTGCTTGAATAATTGGAGTTAGACATGAGAGCCTCTATAGACTAATTACTTGTCTACTTCAGGCATTAGTACATGATTCTTCAAGCTTGTGTGATCTTTGGCATAGAAGATTAGCTCGCCTACACTTTTGAGCTCTACTATCATGGACAAGATTCTCATGGGTCTTCCGAAATTCAACCAGGAGCATGAAGGTACCTATGAAGGTTGTGCCATGCGTAAGAATACTAAGAGACCATTTTATAGTAGAGAAAGTAGATCTAAATGTATTCTAGATCTCATTAATTCTGATTTATGTGGTCCAATGTCCATTGCTTCTTTGAGTGGTTTCTTGTATTACATTATTTTTATGGATGACCACTCTAGAAAGACTTGGATTTATTTCTTGAAATCTAAATAATCTAAAGAAGTGCTTGAGAGGTTCAAATATTTTAAAGCTTAGGTATAGAACTTATCTAGGAAGAGGATCAAAGTTATGAGATTCGAAAATGGAGGGGAGTATACCTCTGATGAATTCCATAACTTTTGCATTGAAATGGGGATTAAGAGGGAGTTTTGTGTTCCTTACAACCCTCAATAGAATGGTGGTGCAAAAAGGAAGAATAGATCTATTGTAGAAGCTGACAAAGCTATGATTCATGACCAAGATCTACAAATCTTCCTTTGGGCTGAAGCATTTAAGACAATTGTTTATGTTCAGAATAGAAGCCCTCACCACATTTTAGAGAACATGACTCCCGAAGAAGCTTTGACAAGGGTAAAGCCAGAAGTAAGTAATTTGAGGATCTTTTGTTGTCCACTATATTTTCACATACCAAAAGATAAAAGGACTAAGTAGAATGCTTCTTGTAAGAAGGGAATATTTTTAGGCTATAGTGAAACTTTAAAAGCCTATAAAATTTACATTTTAGGTCAGAAGTTGATTGAGATCAATAGGGATGTTACATTTGAAGAGGATGTTGCATTCAAAATATCTAAGAGCATTCATATGGAGATAGATAATGAAGACCAAGAGTCTCCTCAGGATATGGAAGTTGACCATACTCCTAAAATTTAGAGGGAGGTTTTTGATTCAAAAGAAGATGATGTTTCAGTTAAGCCTTTGGAACCAACTGATGGACCTAGTGACATTGTTATAGTATGAAAAAGGCCTCGATGGACTCAAGAAAATATGCAAGAGGCAAGAAAATATACAGGTCCTTGAAGATCTCTTAGAGAAAGCAAGAGACCTCATAAGTTCTCATATTATGTGTTACTAATGAGTCAAATTATTGAGTCTGAGCCTTCTAGTGTTAAGGAAGCTACTAGTCAACAAGTATGGAGAGATGTTATGGCTAAAGAGTATCAATCCATCCTCAAGAATGATGTTTGGGATATCGTACCTACACCTAAAGGAAAATATGTTGTTTCTTCTAAGTGGCTCTTCAAGATCAAGCATTCAACTAATGGAAGCATTGAGAAGTACAATGCTAGGTTTGTGGCTAGAGGATTCTCTCAAAAAGAGGGAGTAGATTATGAGGAAACCTTTGCTTCATTTGCTCATTATACATCCGTCAGAAACATCATTGCTATTGCAGCATTTAAGGGATGGAAATTACACCAAATGGATGTGAAGATAACATTTCTAAATGTGTAATCAAGGAAGATGTATATATTGAGAAACCTGATGGTTTTGAGGTTCATGGGAAGGAGTCTCATGTTTGCAAACTGAAGAAGGCTTTGTACGGCCTTAAGCAGGCTCCTCGTGCTTGGTAAAAGAATTGATCGATACTTGATGAGCTTGAATTTCTCCAAGAATGATGCTAATTCAAACCTATACTTCAAGATAATTGATGGCAATGCATTAATCTTGGTACTCTATGTTGATGATCTTCTTATTACCAGATAAGATCACCTCATTTTCAAATGTAAGGAGTTAGCTTAAAAATTTGAAATGAAGGTTCTTGATCTCTTACATTACTTCCTTGGTTTAGAAGTATGATAGAAACTAGATGAGATCATTCTAAGTCAAGGGAAGTGTTCTATTGACACATTGAAGAGATTTGGTATGATAAATTACAAATTGATGTCTACACCGATGGAGTCAAATTTGTTAAAGTTAAAAGAATCTGCAGCTAGTCTAGATCTGGTGGATCCTAGCATGTACAGACAAATGATTGGTTCATTGATGTATCTAGTTAATACCAAACTAGATATTTGTTATGCAATGAGTGCACTTAGTTAGTTCATGTGTGAACCAAGACAAATACATCTAGTTACAGTGAAGCATATCCTAAGATATTTGCATGGCACAATTGGATATGGCTTGAGATATTCTTCTAGTGTAGACTTGAAATTGCATGGATATACTGATTCTAATTGGGCAGGATGTGTCTCTGATTGGAAGAGTACCTCTAGATGTTGTTTTAGTTTGGGATCTACTATGATTTCTTGGTGTAGTAGGAAATAGTCATCTGTAGCATTGAGTACAATAGAGGTAGAGTATATTGCATGTTGTATGGCAGCTTGAGAAGCAGTATGGCTTCGTAAGCTCCTTGTAGGATTGTTCAAACAATCAATGGAGCCTACAATCATTCATTGTGATAACCAAAGCTATGTGAATATTTCTATCAATCCAATTTTTCATGATAGAACCAAGCATGTTGAAATCAAATACCATTATATCAGAGATATGGTATTGAGGAAAGCTATTGAGTTAAGGTATATCAGCACTGATGAGCAGATGATAGACATTCTCACCAAGCCTCTCTCCAAGTTAATGTTTATGTACTTTCAAGATAAGCTTGATATAGTGGAGAATACAACCTTAACTGAGAAAGACTCTCAGTATCAGTAATCCCTTGATAAACGAGTTCTTCTCTGTGAGAGAAGTTTGAGGTGAAATCCCTTGATAACAAGTTCTTCTCTATGAGAGAAGTTTGAGGTGAAATCCCTTGATAACAAGTTCTTCTCTGTGAGAGAAGTTCAAGGTGAAATCCCTTGATAACGAGGTCTTCTCTATGAGAGAAGTTCGAGGTGAAATCCCTTGATAACGAGTTCTTCTCTATGAGATAAGTTTGAAGTGAAATCCCTTGATTCGACACTCTAAGAGAGCCAGATGGATGTCATCCAGTGTGGTTGACATCACGATGAGGTGACATGTCTTATGTATCTAGAATTATCCTCCCTAGCTGAGAGGGAGTGTTGATGTTGAAGGAGTAGCTTCGGGCTCCTACTTCCAGCCCAACGTCTTGAACTTTTTATGGAGGCCGACAGGGAGATTGAAGTGTTGTGTCTCTTTGCCAATATAGAGATTGAAGAGATGTGTCTCTTTCTTCTCACTTGTATATATATTTATTCCTCATTGTTCAAGATAGAAATATTCAATAACAAGTATATTTATAAAGAGTAGACTTGTAAAGATTAAATCAGATTTATCTTGTTGTGTTCATTATTCATTGTGTTGCAATTTTTGTTTATTCCAATTTTTATCATAAATCCAACAATTGTGACCTCACCTTGACATAATATGAGGATTGAAATAATATTAGATAGGGTTCCTACAAATTTCAAGAAATAGAGATTGTAATATATTTATTACATTAGGTTGGGGCTTTATCATTTGAAATTTTGATTTAAAGTTGAACACTAAAGGTTAAATAATAGCCCAACTAATAGAATCGTTAGGGTCTTAAAATTTTTTATTGAAAAAAACCTAGCAATAGGAAAATGGTAGATCAAAAAATTAATAAAAATCAATAAATTGTAATACATTTAAATGAAATACTATATTTCCAGCCTTCATTTGTTAAAATTACAAATGTCAAAGTTTAACTCCATAGTTAAAAACTATATATCTTCTTAACTTTTAATAGTAAGATCTATCAAAATCTATAGATGATTTTTTTATATCTTTATTATAAAGTATAATTTTAGAGTAAGTTTTATTAATGCCAAATCTTTGTTATATTCTTATCTTTAAACTCTTTTTAATTAAATTTTATTAAAGAATTATAAACAAATAAAAGAAATAAAAGTCAAATTTATATAGATAGGTGATTCAAATTAGAATCTTCAAAACTTTATTTAGTTATCATGATTTAATATATTGAAATATAAAAATTTAAAAATTAAGTTACTCTTTCCCATAAAATTATAATGAACTTTACAAATTTATTTAATAAGCTCAACATATATAAATTTTAAATATACTAGTCATTTGTTAAAGCTACAACTATTGTTAGTGAAGGACTTGGGAATGGCACCTTTGACATAGGTCAAAAATTTATCCCAAAATTATTGCACAAGGTAAGGATATTGAGCCTTCACTTGATGTTGTTTTGCCAATTCTCAACTTTGATAATGCTTTCAGATGGCTTGACTAATATAATTTGATTAGTTATTTTTTGAAAATATTCTTAAAAACTAAGTGTGATCTTTTTGGAATCCTCATGGGATTAAGCTTGACACAATCCAAAACATGACCGATGTTATCTTTTTATTTGTTTTTTAATTGATTCTCAACACATTTCTATCATTTTTAAGCATGCTCATTGGTTTTTTAAGAAGTCATTGCTTGTTCTTTCCCTATAGACTGATGCTTTTGTTGTTTCAAAGCATTCTACCCTTAATGTCCCACTTTGGGTCGAATTTCCCCATCTTCCTTTGTCTTGTTGGCCTCTCCTTGAAAAATTAGCCTATTTCTTAGTTCCACTCATTTTTCATGAGTGAAATAAGCTATATTCAATCCATCATAAAAATGTGTTTATGTCGAGGTTGAACTTTGATGGGAGCTCAAGGAAAGTATTGATAATCATATAGGAGATGCATGACATGTCCACTAAGTTTTATTCATTTATGTGGGTAATACTTTATTTCATTCCCAATCCTCTAAACACTAAATCATATATTTCCATTTGTTGGTTTCTCATGTCCACCCAATGTCAAACCCACTAGTCAAAATCTCTCAACAAAGTGGTGAAGATGGATGGACCACTATTTTCAGTTGAAAATAAGATTAATAATATATATGTGTCAAACCATAATGATGGTGTTTCAAGTTGTAAAAATGGGATTCAAACCCTAAATTTGATATGCATTCTCAATATATGTCTAAATCAATAATGATAATAGTTGAACCCTTTTAGTATCCCATTCTTAGCCAATTCTAAACCCCTAAGGAGAAGTTAAGGAAAAATATTTCTATCACCTCATTGTCAAAAGATGCTATTAATTCTTCTCATGAACTATGAAAGAATCTTTGACTTATTTAAAATGTGTTTCCACTCACAAAACATATATGTAATGTTTTCATAGTCCACCTCAAGATACAGAGGAAGGAGAATTTGTGCCTGGAAAAGGCCATCCTCTCTAACTTGATAATTTCATGCATACCAATAAATACATGTTTTTTTGTGTAGGATCATTTTGGAGCCAACGACATACTAGATTGTGTTGATACATCTTTAGATCCCCATAATTTATGAACATTTACTCATGTACTATATGTGATCTTAAAAACCTACCTCACAAGTATATCATGCGTGATACTTGCCAAGGATTTCCATATTTTGATGTTTAATATTTTTAACAGATAAAGGTAGTTATATTTATGCTCAAAACTATAAACAAAGTTATTTGGTTTGAGATTATTTATCTGGCAAGAAATAATGGCCAAGGTTATACAAGAGTTCGTATGTTTTTTTTTAAAAAAAAAAATGGAAACCACAATAACGTATCATGGATTTGAACACACTAGCCAAACACTTTGGGTTTTCTTAAATAATGAAAACTACTCCTTACGAATTATTAATCTTTATGCCTATAATGATTTATATGAAACAACATCTTTTTTTGGTAACTTACTAATGAGCTAAAAATTACATAATGTATCTTGTTTGGTAATTTTAGCATGGTTGAAGTTTCACTAAACAAGCAAGGTATTCTCTATCTTAATTGTATTGTTGGTGAGAATGAACCATGGTATTATATGCATAATAATTTTTTTATGATCCAAAATTTTCTAGTTGATTAGGCCAAAAGGGCTTTAAAATATTGGATCTATGTCTACACCTATTATAATTCAACATACCAAAGTAAAAGTTTGATAGATGAAATTTAGGATTGACCATTTTTACATGTAAAATTTTCACAGTTTTAGCATTCTTCCTAAGTGTAAATTCTCATTTTTGTTTGGAAAAAATGAAATATAAATATTTTATCTAACACTGTATCAAGAATATTTAACGTAGATTCAATTGTAAGCTAACAAAGTGGCTCATTTGACATAGTGCTCAAATGTATTGACAAAACCATGATTTTTACTTAGTGGGACTTTAACTTTGCCTATTATTTATCCTTTTTGGTATAATCCTTTCCAAAGATGGTTCTCTCCTACTACTCTACAATATAATTTTACTTTCAATGGAATTTAAAATGAGAATGCATCTTTATATATGTTATTATTAAAAATAATAGCAATAATTCAAGGATGGTTAAAATAATAATGTAACCAGTTGATATTAAATTACCTGAACTATATGTTTGTGAGACGACAAGGTTCAAAAACAAAAACTACCAACTATGCATAAAAACCCAAAGTTTATAATAATATATAAAAAAACATTAAATCATATATATGGAGGAACAAGGAGGTGTAATTGGATCATACTTGAGAGGTTGACACTCTAAGAAGAATGATCAACTAAATAAGGATCGAACACCATCCAACCATCTTGAGTGGTTTCATGTAGGATACTAATATAGTGATGCCCTAACCAAGAGGGATTTAAAAGAATCTACCAACTGGACCACCAATTGCATGAGTAAGATCTGTTATGATATGACATCAATAAATTTACCATACAATGGTGGTGGACTCTAACCAACCCCTATTTAGGAAGAGGAGTTGAGAAGTGGCTTTAGTTGTGAGATCGGTCTTGCTAACATCTAGGCACTAGAGGAGGGGATCCATGAATTAGTTGCTCATGGTGGATGAAACTCAAAGTGAAGGGATCACACCAAAAATGTTTGAGTAACTCTTTCAAGAGTTGAAACTTGAGTGCTATTTGAGCTTAGATATGCAAAAGAACCAAAGCAATAAAAATCACCTTGTCAATAATAGAAAATTGTGAAGATGGTTCTTCATTGTTAAGAATTGATGAATTCCTAAATATCCATAGGTGAAATAAAATTATATCTTTGAATAAGTTATATATAAAATAAATATAATCTAAATATTAATATTTATCCACATGAAAAATAGGTGCCAAGATAAGGGCTCTAGGTGGAACGATTGTTAAAGGTATTGAATCCATTATTAGGTAGATTGAGCTCTCAAACATGTCTAAAATATATGGTTAGAGGACCCAAGTATAAATCAGGTCATACATCTGGGATGATCAATTATAATATGTAAGATTTGATCTGCAAGAGGAAGGCCTTGTTAATCTAAGCACCAAATAAAATGTGTGATCTTGGCATTCCAAATCCTATTGAGTCTGCTAAGCCAAGTCTTGGGTGAAGAATTTAAACTCCAATACCTATATATATTATTTAAATAAGTAGAGAATGGGATCATTATTTGATAAATGAGACCAGTAGAATAATTCATCAACTAAATGCCATAGTTACACCTCCATTCTATCCACCATGCACATGGAGGTTGTAAACCCATTTTATGTAGTATGACATCAGGAATCATTTCTTGGATATGTAAAAGGAAGGTTAGTGCATATAAATAAATTAATACTTTTATGTTATGAGATTCCATGTGATCTAATATCAATAAGGAATAAAATACTTAATAGTATGAATTCCTTTTGTAAATAGATGTATTGCTTTTATACCTAGCATTTTTGCTTAAAGAAGACTGGTATTGGTCATTATAGGGGACAAATAAATATTATGGTTGTTAAAATAAATACCCCTATAATATCCATATCCAACCCATAATTAAAAAGGATTGATAGCTTCAAAAACATTCCATATTCTATTAGCTAAAAAATAAAATTTATATCCTAACAATGGCAATGTTAATCAACAGAGTGTGTAAGCCAATAGTTTTCAAATTGTTTTTATCATGGGGTGTATATATATAAATAAAGTGCCTTATAATAATTTTACAAGCCTCGCTACCTTCAATTGAACTAACTACCCACTTATAAAAAAGGGCAATACTTTGTATGTGTAAATCAATGATGCACATTCCTTCTTTACCATGAGGAAGGCAATAGATGTCCTAAACTACCTTGTGATAGACTCCAGTTTGATTAACATTGGCCCAAAAAATCCATATGAACATTTTATAATTTATCATATGAGGCTTTTGAAGGATCCCAACATGACTAGAAAAAATGAGTGTTTGCGAATATTTTGGTACAAAATTAAAATATCCTAACTAAAGAGATGGGTTTGTAAATCTAATATGAAACAATATTTTCTACTCTAAGACTAATATTTTGCCACATATATGAAGGAGAGATATCAAAATTAAAAATAATGCTAAGGAATTTAAATATCTTTCCTTTATGTATCCATTTCCATTGATAAGGATGAAGTCATTTAGGCAATGGCATCATGCTCTATATGTAACAATGGGTTTTATCCAATTACAAATAAGTCCTTGAGTATTTGCCTAAGATTTCAAGGCATCAAAGTGCCTCTTTAAATAAATTCTTTCTTGTTGATAGTAAGGAAATTATAATGTAAAAAAATTCCATTAACGAGCTAAGAGGAGTGCTTAAGAAGAAAAATACCCCTGATAATTCCTCAGTCTTCTTTGTGAGATATAATATAACCAAACTCCTCTACAACCAAAACATATAAAGTGGGATATAGAGAGAAACCCTTTTGAATGGCAAAAAAATTCAAAATTTTTCAAACTTGTGCTTTTTGATGGTAAGGTAGGCTGATGCATTAGAAAACAAAGTTTGCATTACCAAGAGATAGGATTAGCCAAAACCTAGAGCCTTAATCATAATAATAAAAAATTCCATTTCTATCCTATCATAATGTTTTTAAAATTCAAGTTTGATAAATACGGTCCTTTGGTAAGAGGCCAAATCCCATTCCATTCCTTCCCAAACTATATTTAGATTATCCAATATATATCTATTTTATATTAAGCTCATTTGTTCGAGTCTAATGATTGTAGGTAGAATATGGTGGAGATGATGCACTAGGGCCCTAACAATTTTTTTTTTGAAGCATTCAAAATGGTGATTGGGTTCCAAATGGAAATAATCTTTGGTTCACCAAAGTCAAAGATGAATTTAATATTTTCTTTGTAATATTTCAACAAGTCATCCCTAAAAACTACCAAGTACCTCTATAGAACTCACAAGGAAAGCTATCAATCCTTGGTGCTTTTTCATTGGCCATGCATTGCATGGCCACCGGTAGATGGACAAGCCAATATGAATAATGTAATAGTCATAACTCTCTATGTAGACACCTTAAAGACTTTAAATATCATATCTAAAGTACACTCATATGTCCTCTCATGCATGCCAAAAATCATCTTCCAAATCTTCCTCTTCATCAAAGGTCCTTCACAAACCTCTGGAGCAATGTCATGAACTTGTTGTTGACCCTTAACTAATGACCTCCTCTATAGTAATTACAATTTTGATATAGAGAAAACACACTTCCACACTTGGAAACTCCATACCCTACCTTTATAACCAAAATACTTGAACACACCTTGAGCACACACACTCGCTTTTCCACAAGAAATATGTCTCCTAAGAAACATAGGTAGAGATACCCTACTTCACACAGTTCCTTAGAACAATGTGAAACCAAAGAGTTTCCCACATCTCCTCTATTACTTCCTTGATTATCTTATAGATATACGATTGATTATTCTTCTTCTTATTCTTAGGATTAAGAGAAAAAAAATTCTCATCCACTAAAACATTATCCTTCTCTTCTAAGATTGTATTGACAACACATAGGGATAACATAGATTCATGACATACCTTTTTAGTTAAATAATCTTCCTTGTAGTTCAAAATCTCATCACCAGGTAATGACAACTAATGTTATTTGCATGAAAATTTATCATCAACAATATTATGTTCACTTGAATCCATACACACCTCAAAACTAGCCTCAACTAGCACCTTGGTCTTCACCTTGAGCTTGGTCTCTTCATTCACAACATGAGGAGACAATCAGAGCCCTTGACACTCTTCAAATTCTATAACATTCTCCACCATAGTAAAAGAATTACTCAGACCCGTAGAATCATCATGAATCATATTTACCACCTTTGGTTTCCATGAATTAACTTTCCTTCTTCCTTGCACTCTAGGACCCTAATTGAACCTAGTAGTGTGACCAATATTCACATAGTTCTATTTAACAATACTTATTGAAATAAAATGAACTTGATGTAATTGAAATGGATGATGTTTTAAAAAGTGTTCTACATTATGATAGTTGAAGCACTCAACCTTTTGACTGATAATTCTAATCATTCATAGCAGGTCTTCTACACTTTCTATCCCTATGACAAAATTGATTACATATGTAATAGTAACCATTGAAAATTTCATACCTCATGAAATTTGGTTGTCTAATCTAATTTATATTCATTCTACCAACATCTTAAATCCATGATTGATTTTTTACCTTCAAGGTCTAATTATTCTTGTTTACATTAGTCTTCACCTTCTCTTGAGTTACATTCTTTTGTTCTGCTTTATATCCAAGACTATTTATATCACTAACATCATTTTGACTATTTAGAATGTTGTCTAGATAACTTGAGATTTTTTCAAATCTCACAAATGACTTCACCTTATTATATGTCTTATGTAATTTCACTTTTAATGACTCAATTTCAATCACATACCTTGAACACTCATCTTCTTTAGCTTTTAGGTTTGTAGATCAAATTTCCAAGTGACAACTAAGAAGCTTGACTATATCTTCATTCTCCTTGGTGTCTTCATTAATTCTTACCTTAAACACACTAAATTTCTCTTCATAGTCCTTGATTTAAAACTTCATTTTCTTGTTAATCTTCTTCTCAATATTCAGTTCTTCAAGGGCATTCCTTAAGTCAATCTCACAATCCTCCTTATTTTATTCATTATATGTATCACTCCAAGTAGACTCCTTTTGATATGCACAACTTCCTTCCTTAGTCATGAATAGGGATTTATCTTCAACAAGACCATCATCTTCATTATCAAACTCAAAATCATTGTCTTCACTCTCATCTGATGAGCTTAAATCTTTATTGGTGTAGTGACTCTTCTTGTTCTTGAAGGACTTCTTCTTGTTATCATATTTATAAATCCATTCTTCCTCTTATCAAACATGTATGTTTTCTTGTCTTCATATTGATAAAATTTCATACCTCTCCACAATTGAAGCACTTGAAGTGTAGTTTACCATTATACTTGGTTAAACCTATTTTCAATTTCCTTATCAATAAAGTAATTAGTTCATCATCATCAATATCAGATATGTCATCCTCCTTGAGTTTCTTACCTTGGAACTTTTTATTTGACTTAATTTCTATCTTTAATACTACTTCCTTCTTTGGTGGTTTGTCATCATTGAATCTCATCTCATAGGCGATAAGGATGTCATGCAATTCATCTATCTTCAACTGAAATGAATTTCTTCTATAGTAGATACTTTTGAATCAAAATTGAGAGAGAGAGAGAGAGAGACCATAATACCTTTTTTAATATTGTATATTATTAAATATTCTCTCCAAGACCTCTGGTAATGTTCACAATCTCATCAACTCTCTATCGAAAGGATTCAACAAAATCTTCTTACTTCATTTTGAGATTCTCAAATTGTCTTCAGTGAGTCTGTAAATTTGCCAACTTAACCATTGAATATCCTTCATAAATTTTATTCAATTTATCCCAAATTTCCTTGGATAATATTTAATGGATTACTTTGGTGTATTTAGTCTTTGAATGACCACAAGTGATAGCATTAATTGCCTTAGAATTTCTCTCAAACAAATTATTATCTATAACACTAGATGAAGGAGTAGTAGGTGTAGAATAACCATCCATAATATATTTCCAAGTGTAAAAATCTAGGGACATGATGTAATTCCTAATCCTCACACTCTAAAAAGTATAATTGGATTCATTGAACATCAATGCTTTCTTAGTGGAAAAACCTCATTGCATTTGATGACTACCCATATTGTACCTTAGATCTCCTTCAAGTTGTCAAGCCTTTATGAAAAGACTTACTCTAATATCAATTATTAGAGGTTAAAATCGCTAAGAGGGGGGGGTGAATAAGTGGTGTCAAAAAATCTAGTTTAATTTCCAATAAGCATTCAAGACAACCATTAATGAAGCATACAAGATGTTTATAACAATGAATAATGAAGATAAACAAGATACACACACATAACACATAGATCTATGTAGAAAACCTTCTTGGTGAATAAATCCAATTATCAAGCCTATAATATTATGGACTACAATCCTATAATAATTATTTAACCAAGAGAATTTAGTGAAACACCTGCTTCACAAGGATCACTTGCTCCTAAGATGGTCAATTCCTTCTAACATAGATGTTCAGCGCCCTCCCAAAACCTATGATATGAGAACACCTTTTAAAAATTATTATATTCAATTTTATGAAAAAAACATAAAAACACAACCCCTTCACTTCTTTAGACACTCACAAACCCTCATCATCAAGCTATGTACTCAAAACATGCAAATATGACACCCTCTCCTCTTTGACTTACCCTAAATTTTCAAACCCATAAAAGAACTATTGTGACATCATAAATATGACCTAAAAGTTATAAAAATAATCCTATACCTAGTCTTCTCTATAACCCATCCACTAGAAACACTCCCTTTCTTATTTCCTTCACTCTACAACTTTCACACCCACCTAGAAATCATCATCTTTGATTTCACTATTTATAGAGCCTTCAAGAATATAAACTTATTATTTAGACATTTAGACATGATTTAAACCTTAAGGATTATATAATATGAATACATATCTCAATACCACTCTCATAGGTTAGTTTTAGCATCCATGGGTCACCCTTAAGCATCTACACCTTTCAATTAGGCCCTAGTAGCCCTTCTGGGTCCCATAGAGACCTATTCACCCATTTAACACTTCAATGAGAAAATTAGAAACACGTGACTAATTAAAAATGCATAGGTCCACTCAAAATTACCTATTAGACATATTTAATTATTACAATCATCATTACAGTCCTCTACAAATGCTCAATCTATTCAAACAATAGTCTTGTATACAAGAACATCATGAATGAATAAACAATCAAATTCTAAGCATTTGTCCATACTAAATATGGATTAGTCAAACCTCTAAAATCCATACAGACCATATTTAGGGAGACTATAACACTCTTTAATATTTATTTCATCTTGAAACATCAAAATGCTATCAAAAACAACAAAATTATCTTTCTCGGGACACTTACAAAATATGGTCAAACACATAGTCAACTTTGGCACTCAATATCTATGACTGTATAGATATTCAAATATTATAACTAGATTATATGGATGTGCCTTGAATTTATATACAAATTTTACTTTTAGACCACCATTAAATTCATTTTAGATCAAATGATATATCTAAAAAATTATAGATTGGTTCTGCCTCATTAATTTGAATATTCAAATTCTAATGGTCACTATGTAAATTCTAAACATTGAACACTTTGACCTCATCTCATTCTCCCTATACAATTTTAATAAATGCACACTTTCAATCTCATCAGGATTAGCTTGGTATTTATCATGCAATTATCACCATTGATCTTAGATCCTATCTTCTGCAATCAAGACACTTGGCAGCTCTAGATGCCTTTTATGCACCCTATACCTTTCAGTGAATGTGCTTGTGCCACTTAAAAATTTCATGTGAAATATAATAATACATTGAATTATTGAATTAACATGCATCATTAATCTATAAATAAATTATCATATGCTCACCATTAATCTCTATCACATAGAATAATCACATATCATTGATCTTCTATTAGCTTAATGAGATTGAGACACATGTCACTAACGCATGCCATCGATCTTCTGTCAACTTAATGAGATTGAGACACATGTCACTAACACATGATTTCTGAGGAATCTTTGACAATTTAGCTTCACACAATCCATTTATATCTATTTGATAAGATCATCCACTTCATTGGATCCTTATCTAATCATACTAAATTCTCACCATTAGATTTTATTTGATTAAACACTCATTGTAGATCTTTGATATTGCAAAATTGACTATGTATGGGAAATTGGTAAACATTGTTTGAGATGCCAACTTTTTACTTTAATAACTTTGGATATGCTCAACCTCATGACCTAAAATTTTAACCACAAGATCAAATTTCATATAAGAATACATCCATGTATTAAACTACTCTTAAAACCTTCACACATGTGAAATATGACATCATCAATCTTCTCACTTATATTTACTTGTCAAGATGACTACTTGAGCTTAGACATGCATATAACTATTCTGATGAATTATGTTCACTTTCATAAGAACTCTAAGCACTCATAACATCCCATAGGGTCTATAAAACATGTCCATATCATCAATAACATCCATCAATTACCTCACTAAGTCAAAAAATTGAAGAACCATCAATGTAATCACTTTATCATTAATGCACTATGATCTTATGATCTCTTTGACATCAATGAAAAACTAACATCAATGAACATTCTCAACAAGCTCAAGAGCCTCAAATATAATGGTTTATCGACATCTAAATTATGGAATTTCTTGAGGCATATGGATCATTGCTGAGTTGAGACTGGACCAAATCCTTGAATGGATACGTGTCCATGGATTGATCTTATATACATGGCTACCTTGGTGAGGGATCCCAAATAAGATTAGGTTAGATCAGGAACCCGAGATGAAATACATGATCATGGATCACAATGAAAATAATGAAAAGGTAAACTACCAATCCTCTGACTTGGGTGTCAATACTCTGGAAACCACTAACATTATTATAGGTGATAACAAGATGAAAGAAGAAAATAAAGGCCCTTGGACATTTCACTTTGATGGTACACCAACCAAACAAGGATCATGTGTTATAATTGTCCTAATAAATCTTGAAGGCAAAGAGTATCTTTCTTCTTATAGACTAAAGTTCTCTTGCACTAAAAATTTAATAGAATATGAAGCCCTCATTTTAGGACTTTAGTTTGAAATTAAACATAAGGTTAAAGAGATATTAGTTTATGGTGATTCTACTCTAGTTGTGAATCAATTAGAAAAAAATATCAATGTAAATTTTATTTATTAAAGAAGTATAAGTTTAGATCATGGTATTTAATTGAGTACTTTGACTCATTCAATATTGTTTCATTGCCTAGGGAATAAAACAAGTTGGCAGATGCTCTAACTTCAATATCAACTAATTCAATGCCATGAACCTATAGTAATTCACTATGGAGATCATATCATGACCCTCTATGAAAAATAACATCAATCACTTCCAAGTCTTTAATGATGACCAATGGATAATTGACATTCTATGTAGTACTGGTGTATCTGAGTCTCATATCATGGATGGTCAAGATGAGATTTTTGGGGACGGTACAAAAGATAATGAAGATGGGGTGATATAGATTAATGAGAATAAATTTCCTAAGGGCATGACCTCCTTGGTGAGAAATTTTGACCCAAACAAGTAAGAAAATGAAACTAAGCATCTCAGAGTAAGTGAGAAGGATTATAGGCAAGTAGATTTGGGAGACCTTGGGAATAAATAGAATGTCAACATTGGTCTTCTGTGCACTAATGAAGAATTAAAGACAATGAATTCCATCCTAAATAAAGTTTAGAGATGTTATTGTATGTTCTTATGATGACCTTAAAATCTTTGACACTAGTTTGATCACTCTTACTATCCCATTAAAGGAAGCCTATAAGATTTTAGGTAGAGACAAAGACCAGTAAATCTAGTGCTGGAACCATTGATTTACAAACAAGTGAAAAAGTTTCTTGATGTGAGGATAATTTTCGCTATAAGAAACTCAACATAGGTAGATGATCTTGTACCATTCACAATAACAATGGAGAGATCATACTTTGTATTGATTTTCACATCTTAAACAAATCTTTTGAAAAGGATAATTATCCCTTGCCATCCCTGGGTGAAGTCATACAATTGGTAAGTAGATATGGAATGATGTCATTCCTGGATGGATTCTCAAGATACAACCAGGTCTTACTAAATAAAAATGATAGAATCAAGACTGCCTTCATAGCCAAGTGGGGAACGTTTGCTTACAAATGGATGCCATTCGAGCTCATCAATGTAGGAATAACTTTTTAATGAGAAATGGACCATGATTTCCAAGGATTAATTAGTAAGTGCATTATCATTTACATATATGATCTAACTATGTTTTTTAAAAATAGGGAGGATCATATGATGCATTTATAGTAAGTGCTAAAAAGGTGCATAAGGTATGGCATCTCCTTAAACCCCAAGAAAAGTATTTTTGTGTGACTAAAGGTAAATTTATAAGACACGTGACCACCCAAAAAGTTATGGCCATATACTCTGATAGAATCAATGCAATTTCCAAATTAGAAGTTTCAAATAGTAAAAACGAGCTAAAGTATTTCTTTGGGAAATTCAACTTTGTAAGAAAGTTTATTTTTAGTTTTGTATAAATAGTGAGGCCATTCAATGCCATGTTAAAGAAGAATGCAAAGATATAATGGACCAAAAAAGTGGATAAGGACTTTTAGGACATCAAGGAGGATATATTTCAATCCCCTATCTTGATAATTCCTAATTTTAGTAAAGATTTCTATCTATACTCTTTTGATTATGATCATACTATTGCTACTATCTTAACATAAAAGGAAGATGACAAAGAACAACTCACAAATTTTATGATCACCAACCTAAATAATGCAGAGTTTAATTATCCTATCATGGAAAAGTAAGCTTACACAGTTGTAAAGGCTGTAAATAAATTTAGACAATACATATTATGAAATAATACCTATGCCATAGTGTCTGATCTAGCTATCAAACTAATGCTAGGATAGAATGAACTCAAGGAAAGAAGAGGGAAGTGGATGACAAAGCTTCAAGAATATGACATAAATTAAATATGCTAAGCTATTAAGGGGGAAAGTTCTTATCCAACTCATTACAAACACTGACCCTCATATTAATGTTTTATAGGTAGAGGCAAATCAAGTACCTAGTGGAGACTGTTACGAGGACATCATTCATTACTCACTACATGGAGCATTCCCTCCACACCTAAAAAGAGAATAAAAAAGAGAGCTCAGGCTGAGATTATCCCACTTTATGATTAAAAAAGGAGTACTCTACATAAATAACTATGAAGGAATCTACCTAAGGTTTGTTTCCAAAGTTAAGGTTGCAGAAATCATGGATAGTTTCCATGAAAAATTGGGAAGTGGTTACCCTTTTGGGAATACAATTGCACATAAGATACTAAAGGTTAGATATTACTAGCCAACTATATTCAAGGATACACATGCACATGTGAAAATTTGCCACAAGTGTTAGGTGTTTAATAGAAGAGAAGTAAAGGTGGCTATGCCTTTCCAACCAATAATTGAGGTAAAACCATTTTCACAATAGGGCCTCAACTTTGTGGGGGTTACCAAGTTGAAATCCTTAGTGGGACACAAGTTTATCCTCATATCCATAGGCTATTTCATAAGATAGAATGAAGTGATATCCACCAAGAATAGTAAAAAAATAGATGTCATCAAGTTCTTAGAAGAAAACATTATCATTCATTTTATAACACCCTTATCCCTGGTGTGTGACAATGGTTCTGCCTTTGCATCATTTGAATTCACTAAAAGGGCCTATGATAACTAGATAGTCATCAAGTTTGCATCAAACTAATACCCTCAGGATTATGAAGTTTTGGAATCAACCAATAAGAACTTGATGAATGTTATCACAAAGTATGTGAAAAAGAAACCAAGAGAATGACAGTCTTTACTAAAATTCACTCTATGGGTAGACAAGACCAAATATAAGTAGGTTCTCAAGGCATCCCCATTTCTATTGGTTTATGGGTATCAACCTATATTTCCCATTACATTGAAGCTACCTATATATGATTTTCATGGCCGAATAGATGGAAGATAATGAGAGTGTGAAGTCTTAGATATTAAACATCATACATATGGAAGATGAAAGAGATGAAACTTTGAAAAACTTTATCAAACTTTAGGATGTGGTGAAAATATAGTTCAACAAGTGAGACAAATTCAATCATTGCAAATTTTGGACTTAGTCCTACTATTAGATAAGGCCCAAGAGAAAAAAGGACAACATCATAAGTTCACTCCCTTTAGATTGGACCTTATCAAGTAGCAGAGTTCTTGGGTGGAAATGCATTCAGACTCTAAGACTTGTAATAAAATGACTTAGCCTTGCATTTAAATGGGAAATACATAAAGTACTACTTCTCTACTACTTTGTCCCAAATTCCACAAGGAGAGTAAGCCTCTTTAGAGTTTGATTAGGTAGGAGTAGAATAGTTTCCCTTTCTATTTTTGCTTTCCTATTGATTTCTTGATTTTTTGTTGTTGTTTTATTTCCTTGTTTATCCTTCCTTACTTTATATTTCCTTTTGTTTCTTTTTGTGTGTTGTAGCATAAAAATAAGTCCCCTAAACAAGAAATCTTTAGCTCAATATGTCTTAACTTAGTCCTCAATATGAATAACGGATTATTGATTTTTAACACTAGTAGTCCTAAGTTTGGAAACCTATAGTATTTTTCTAATTTAGAAAAGCTAGGCAGGGTTGATTGGAAATTGATTTTCTTATAAAGATCTTAAGTTATTACTGATGTTGTAATATAGTTCAGATGACTATGAATTTTCTTGAACAAGAGTTTGAACCTATATAGACCACCATACTTTCACTTAAATTAACTAAATCAATTGCCTTGGAAGAACTCATTATCTAAGAGTGAATAACATTCAATTATATAGTGACACAAACCTTACACCTAGCTAAGTTTGGTTCTCAACAATTCTGGTTTATGAATGTAGGTATAAAAATAAAAATATGATACACCAATAAAGTGAAATCATAAACTAATTCATATTCCATGAATGGTGATTTAGGCAATCTCTACTGGATCTATGGATGCCTTATTAACAGTAGAGTAAGGCCCATAATGGAGCAAAAGGTATATTTATTAGGGCTATGGATGCCTGGCTTGTAGCAGAGTAATTCCCAAGCCATCCTTAATTAAACAAAGCATTATTATTACTTAAATATAAATAATTATTGGATTATTTCATATCTTAATGTCTTGAATCTTGAAAGATAATTTTTTTTAAATCCAGTGGCAATGGTCAATTAAATAGAAAGCACACACATAGTATGTTTGTCTATAATATTTGAACTCTATTTCTAGATTATGAATTTTCATTTGTTATAAAAATAAATTTTGATGTAGCTAGAAAATAAGAGTGGGATGACTAATTTTTGATTCATTTTTGAATAACAGATCTGGATTCTAACATTTTTCAATGTTTCCCCATAGAGATTGTCGTTTGTTGATTTTCAAATTACCCTTATTCCTATAATTGGGACCTTCCTATCTTAATTTTTCTAAAATGCCTAATATGTCAAGTTTAATAAGTCATTCGAATGCATATAATTCTTAATCTAATACTTCCTAACTAATTTCTAGTTACATATCCATCATGTAATACAAATCAACCTTTAGAAATATATAGATCATTGCATGTTAGTTTGAGTTTCTCCATGAATAATTAAATAGAAATTAATTTAAAATGTATAGACATGATTAACCAAGGTTATTCCATTTGTTTCATAATTGGCATGGGCACAATAATATTTGCTTGATCTTATTGGACTAACCTTTTGCTTTGTTTAAATCATTTGTTTACATGTTTTACTTTAAACTTCTTTTATTTTTGTTTTGATGGGCACGTGAACATATCCAAAGTATAACTTAGCTTATCACATGACTTCGCAACATGTCAAATTAAATGCAATGGTGTGTGATGCCTCATGGGATGTCAAAATTATAGATGGGCTTCTATAGGAAACACTCACTCCATAGTGTTCCATGTGTCATGCATGTACTACTTCTATCTGACAATCTAAAGGACTCCTCTAAGATCCTATCGAGAAGAAGAATGTCCCCATTAGACCCATGAGATGATGCCTTATGTCCCAAGCACAAAATGATCATCTTTCAAGATAAACACATAGAAGCTCCCAAAACATTAGATCCAAGACTCATGAGATCCTTCCAATAATGACACATAGAAACACCTAGACCATCTGATCAAAGATCAATAGTATCTAGCTACCCAAGCCCCTTACAAGAATGACAAGTGATACATAGATGAAAATAAGATCATGAGAATGATGTGTATCCCCCTTAGACCTGCCTGATGATGACACTTGTCATACCCATAGAGCCTCATCTAGAGATTAGTTAGATTGCCTTTGAGAGCAACACATGGATCCCTCTGAGCCATACATTTAACATAGAGTTGTCAATATTGGTCAAGACCAATCAAGAGGTGACACCTATCCAATTAAAGCTCAGATTGCTTATGAGAGAGCCACCTATCCAAATAATGTCCTTATTGCTTATGAGAGTAACATGTGCCACTCCCTCAACCAACCAAATTAGACGGACCCACCTTAGAGCTCACCATAAATAAAATGGTGCCATGTGGTAGGGAACACATGAGTCGTCACTTCAAGCCACATCCTAAGGATCTTGAGAGCAATTAGAGAATGTCATGTGTCTAGATTTGAGTCGACTAAGCAACCAAGTCACTTTTATGCCCCACAAGCACCTAGTTAGAGATGATGTGTCATGACACATGTAAAGAGGTGGTAATATTTAGTTTTCAAGTTAAAATTTATGGTGAATCAAATAAAAATCAGCACTAAGGGTTGAATACAAAGGTGAAAAGATCACCATTAATGCTACATAAACCAATATTTCTAGCTAGAGACTATAAAAGGCTAAGGCAATTAAGCAGGCATCAAGATAAATACTCATGGAGAATACTAGGTTGGCTAATAGCCACTCCTAGACCTGTTATGATATTTAGTTATATATAGTAATCTTGACATAAGAATATTCCTTTCAAATGTGAACATTCCAACCACCTAGTTACATTTGGGTACCATTTGTGGGCCCATTCAAAAACTTATTCTAAAAATTTGAGCCTATAAATAGGAGTCCACCCCTCATTTGTAAGTTAGAAATAACTATTTACAAGAATCAATACACGAGAGACAAAAAAATTGTGAGATTGTCTATAGTGCTTAATTGTGCATTTCATGTTGTTGTTCCTCAAACTTTGGATGTCTGATTGTTTCATTTTTTCAAGATAATTTGGCAATTTCATTTCATTTATGCATATGTTAGTTTGATCTTGATGCTAGGATGACTAATTTATTAGCATACTTTCTCTATTTTCTCTCATTTTATATTATATGTTCCATGCAATTTACTAGGAATGAGTTATCTTTATGCAATGTATGTTGTCATATATATGCATTCCCTTCCCTCAAAAGATTCAACTACATCTATTCATCTTTAAACACTACACTAGGGTTTGTAGATGTTAGTTTCATGTGTTTTGACTTTTGAAGATAGTAAAATTTGTATGCTGAATCATCTTAAGTATTAACCTCTTTTATTTCATACCCTACTCCCTCTTAGATCTACCCATGAATCACATTAGTTTAGATCATGCTATATATATATATATATATATATATATATTCATTATTCATTTGTATTTTGGGTATTAATTAGCAAACATTAATATAATTCACAAAGATGGGTAGGAAATTATGTCACTGTACATAAATATATTGTCCCTATAGTAGGGTCTGCTTCTAGACTTCAATGTCACGATCACATTTTTTGCATTTGTGCTATTCCAATCAATAGTTGTAGAAAAAACTCAAGCCCCATGTCATTCTAGGACCTTAAATTAAGTTTCTACTTTCCCCTTTATTCCCTAATGACATAGGGAGAACTAAAAGTGCATGAAAAAGAACACCACCAAAAGTTATGAAATATTCCCCCCAACATTTAGTTAAAATTTCATAGCTTTTGGATCAATAAAACTCAAGTTATGCTCATTTTTATGTTTTTACCTTCTCCCAAGGAAGCAAACATGCTAGTTTGGTATTTTTTAATATTTTGAGCTATACATGGACTCAAGAGTGCATTATTTTTATGAGAGGACTCTATAGAATCCATTATATATATTCCAATAATTTTAATTACATGTTAAAATTTAAAAACACTACAAAAATGCACTTTTAGGTTTGCATGCCTATAGGTGCTCATTGATCATGCATGTTTGTCATCTAGATCCATTTTATAGCTATATAAACTTTGTTAATGATTAAAATTTTGTATAATGTGTCTTAAGATCATGGACTTGAAATTAAAATCATTTTTATGCTTTATAAATCTTACAAACACTTCAAAATATCAAATTTTTAAAGTTTAAAATATCTAAGAAACATCCATGAAGTTGAAAAATACATGTATAGTCATTTACCCACATGGAAACCATTAAAAATTCAATCTTTTACCTTTGAAATGCATGAAAATTGCCCCTACATCATTGTATATGAGTTGGAGAAACAAAAGATCTTCAAAACTATTGTAAATGCATACATGGAATATTCAAATCCTTTATTTAAGGCTTGAAACTTTTTTATCACCTCAACATATGCGCCATATATCTTTTATTTGCAATTTCAACTTTAATTTCCTTCACCCATGCCTTGGCATGATTTATCAACTTGAGATGGTCAACCAAGAATTGGTTATGAAGACTAAAAAATTAAGTAATAATATCTATGGATTATATGCATAAAAGGAATTAAAAAAAAATTAACCCTAGTTTTGTCAAAAATACCATAATTTTTAAAAAAGAATCTTAAAACATACTAAGAGGGCATAATAAATGCTTAAATATTGTAATTATCCTCCTATACCAAGGGAAAATCTCAATGTAACCTCAATATCAATTCAATATGACTTCATTAATCATATTGGAAATAATGAGACAATGAAAATTATTATGAAAGACCTTATGAACTTAAATATACTCAATAAGGGAAATAATGGTGACTAAAAAGGTCAACAATTCCTCTTCTTTTATTTCCTCCTTAGTAGGGGATTATTATATAGTAGTTATACAAAATGATGGTCTTTAGTATAATTATTAAGATTTGGATGTGTTTGGAAGAACTTTGGATCTCCATCATTAAGTGGATATGGAGAAAATATGAGGTGAGAGGGATGATGAAAGAACTGAAGGAGTCATAGTAGTAGAAACTACTACTACTAATGGTGAAGGAATGGATAGTGGAAAAAGAAGTAGTGGGAGAAAGTGTGGATAGGAAGGAAATTGGTGTGGTAATAAGTGTTTGATATGAGGTCCCCTCATTGGTGGTAAGGGATGGAGGTACACTTACTTGAGATGTCTCAAGAGAAAGAGGAGCATAAGAAATAGACAAGAAATAATATTTTAGAAACTATGGGAGACATGTATGATCATTGTAAGTGGAGGTAGAGGTACTATATAGAATATGATCTTATGTTGATCTGGAGGACATTTAGTCTTATCCATTATGGTGGTTGTGCCCAAAATTTTAGTATCATCTAATGGATGTGTGATGTCTAGTTGGAGACTAGTGAGACCTTTAAATTTTTATTTTTTGATTGGAGGATTTTCCTCCCTTTTATTAATAGACTCTCCCTATTATATTAATGTCATTGACATATTAGTTTCCTTCATCTGATTCTATACCTCTATATAATTTGATACATTCATGAAGATAACATAGTGCTCATATTCTTGGTGACCCTATGTGATGGTCACCCACTTCTCCTCCTTGAGGAGTTGAATATAGTTCATGATTCATTTTCTAGGGTCTCATTATCTTAATTGGGATAGTTTTATATTGTAATAAGTTATTACCTTCCCAACCTAGTTTAAATGGGCCCTTAACACAAACTATAGCTTCCTAATACTTAAATGAGTACTAAAGTAATAGGCCATATTTTTCTAGCCTAGCTCCTCATCTATGTTGTTGTACAGTTATTGGGCCACCTCCTATTCTAAAATTTTATTTAAGACATGTAGTGGTAAGATTAGAGGAGGTGCCCTAGTTATTTCAATCCTAATAATTGTGCAATTATGGCAATACCAATAATCCTCCCATTTATATATGCTTATTTTTAAGTTCTCAGATAACTTAGGCATATGTGTGGCATGAATGGCCTAGCATGCTTTAGTATATATTTACTCACCAATCCTTTTAATTTAATTTCCAAATATATAAAAAACATGAAAAAATAGGCTTCAAAGATCCTATTATCCACATACTTTGATGATGGATGCCATATTTATCCATGTGTTTGGTGGACTATGTCAAGGATTGCATCTAATAAATATGACATCATATAAAACTTTTGATCAACTAGCCTTTACTCTTTCTTGAATATCTAAACCTTTATTCTAATGCTTATAATCTCACCCAAGGTAATAATATTGTTTGAATTCAGGAGAATGTCCAATAATTAGACATACTTTACTTGTATATAAGTAATTCTAGGAAAACCATATAATATATTTAAAAGTCCCATGACTATCCTAATACGTATCCTAAATTGGATGATGCAATTAGAATAAATGCCCCCTTTAAGATTCAATCTCTAGACCTTCAATAGCCATTATTTCAATTTTCCCTCTACGATGTTGTGTTCGAGCCATACATTGGACAAGACTTGCTTATAGTATACCTCAAGCACTAGAATATTGATGAACATTTAGAATGAGCTTGAAGAAATATATGTGAGTGCATTCTTCCCTTTATAAGGTGTATATAGCCTCCATAGGATTTACCATTAAAGAATAAATCATGGAGTAATATAATACATGGCATTGCCTCTTGTTTCACCACTACTTGATGAAGCCCCATGTTTTTTTATTGGAAGCAAGTCATTGATATATTGATTCTCATCTTGGGAAAATTGGTCTTGTGTATAGTATGGTTCCATAGACTCCATTTCATTCTAGAATATTGATTAATTTGGTAATTTAAAATTGAGAGTGATTTTCTAGACCAAGGTATCTATGTATTTTGTATTTACAACACAAGAATATGCCAAAGAGTCTTAAATACATGCTATTTTGTAAGATGAATCCATTTTAATAATATGAAATATGTAATGCCATCACAAACTAGTCCTAATGCTCTTCCAGGTTTGCTGAAAGTTTTAGGGATTTTAGCTGTAGGAAGTCTTAAAATTGTAATGTTCTCTTATAGATTAATACTAAAGTGAATTTCCTTTTGCTTATATGTTTCATATATTTCCCAAATTCTACATCTTGAATGATCAATTCATGTGAATTCAATACAAATGACGGCTTTTTATTTCATTCCCATTTGGATTGAAATTCATCTATTAATTTTTTTACATTCATTTGTTTGGCATGTGCAATTTATTCATTGATCTTATATATACAATCATCTTGTTTGAGATGTATGTCAATTTCTCATGTAATAGCTTCTTTACTTTGTCATCAAACTTCTTTATATATATTTTAGCCATGCATCTATTGAATTGTGACACTTGTTTATTTATCACTTACTCAAAACTTTATATTTATGACATTTCTTCATATGTTTCAAGGTCATGAGTTAATCTGATTGTGACACATGGAGAAATATTAGGACTACAGGACCTTGGATACTTAGGATATCGACAATTTGAACCTTTTAAATTTTTTATGTCCCTATGAATTCTCTAGGTTAATGAGATTTGGATGCACGACATGATCTTAGAGCCTCAAAGACTTAGACCCATGGGACCATTAAGATATTAACTTGATATTTATTTTATGATGCTTGAGGTTAAAAAAAATGTGCCATCTATCAAGTTATAGGATCTTGGAACCTTGGGACCATTAGACTGTGGGCCTTAGAGCCATTAAAATATATTTAATCCTTTTGTGGTTGTAGGTTAATGAAATTATTCCACTTGTCATGTTATCAAATCTCAAAAACTTGGGACCATTAGGCAATTAGATTCATTTTGAAATTCTGAAGTTTTAGCTTCATGTAACTATGTTGCATGGCACATTTTTAGAGCTCAAAAACTTTAGAGACTTATAAACTTTTATAAATGATGAAGGCTCTATATAGAATAAGAATGGCACATATTAATGTTTTATATCTTAGGGACTTTATATACTTAGAAACTCTTATAAAGGCTAAAGGCTCTGAGTAATGCAATAACACCACCTATCTAGATCTTATATACATAAAGTAGTGTCTGATAGTGAATAATTTACAAATATTTTTCCATAGTCCTTGATAATATGAAAAGCATAGGAATACTAGGATAAGACACATTAGTTTGGTTAGTCCAAATAAATAATAAAGTTAACTATGAAAATCCAAGTTTTAAGATAGATCAAAATCAACGATCAAGCTTTGATTTTCATAATTATGGACTCTATAACTTTAGAATTTTAAGATAACCTTAGGATTATGTAAATTGAGACCAATGTCATGGATGTCTAAGGCTTAGAGGACCTTGAATAATTATATTAAAACAATAGTTGTTCCCCATTAACATATTAAAATGGGGTGTGTATGTTAGGTCACAATGCAAATTTATTCAAATAATACCTAAATACACCATTCATAAGGTTCATAATGGCAACATGTGCATTTTAAAATGAAAAGGACATTACCATGAACTCATAATGACCATAACGAGTATGAAATTTTGTTTAATACACATACTCTTCCTTGATTCTTTGTTGATGGTATCCTAATCTCAAATCAATATGTTAAAATATTGTCACACCTTTTATTTGGTCAAACAAATCATCTATCCTTGGCAAAGATTGATGATTCTTGATCATGAATTTGGTAATCATGTGATAGTCGATACATAGCCTAACCAGAACATATTTATTTTTAAAAAACACAATAGGAGAACCCCATGGATACACACTTAGTCTAATTCTTCCGTTTTCAAATACTTCTTGGAGATGCACTTTTAGTTCTTGTATATAGGACACATTCATATGATATGGAGCTTTATATACAAGGACAAATCTTAGAATAACATCAATTTTAAAATCAAATTCATGCCTAAGAGGGATTCTAGGTAGTTTTTAAATTAAAAACATCTAAAATTCATATAGAACAAAAATCTTGCTAAAAAAAATTCCTTTTTAGGGGTTAGCTATTACATATGAACAACATACAACTTAGAGTCTTTGCACACAATGTCTTTCCATTACAAGGCTAAAATTAGCTTTCACACTTTAAACTTATGAACACTTTGGATTTTAAAAATTATTCACAAGTCATCACAGTATTGCACCACTTTATTACTACAATCTAATGTGGAATTATGCTGTTATAGCCAATCCATCCCTAGAATAAGGTCATAAGATTCTAGGGGTGATAAAATCATATTTACTCTAGTTGATAAACCTCCTAAATTAAACTCTATTTTCTCTAACCATTCCTAAAAGACACCCTATTTTTTATACTGAATTCGACCTCTTATCCTTATCTTAGTTGAACATAAGTAGTTTTACATTTATTGAGAATAACAAGAGAGACAAAGATATCATTTTCATTAGGATCAATCATAACTGAAACTAAAAAACCAACTAGATTATCTCTAATTTCAATAAGGGTGGCCTAAAAATGAGCATTTTGATTATCCATAGCCACATACACCCTAAAATTAGCCTATTTCCCCATTTTTAACTTAAGAATGTCCTTTAAATAATGGTTCTCACCATATTTCCAGTAATGAATAGTCGTCTGAGGTGATAAACGTCTAGTGTTTGCACTTGTGGCATGTATTATTTTTATTAAAAGTCCCATATTTAGAAGATTTTTGATACTTAAATTTTTTAATTTTATCCTTGAAACTTATTAAAGTCATTTATGTTCTTAGGAAATTTATCCTTCTAATCAAATTTATTGAAATTCTTGGTTGAATAAGAAAGTTTTTATCTTTATACTCTTGTTTATTAAGTTTTAAATCTTATCTATCTTTATGCCGAGACCTTTCTTTCTCTTTCACCCTATGAATACATTATATGGTAGTAGTAAAAGTTTTTGGTTTGGTCATATTGACATCATGCATCAGTATTCACCTCAATCCTAGTTTAAACTGTATTACTTTAGTTTCCACATCAAGCATTATAGTTCAAATGATGCATCAAATTTAGGAACTTATTTTCATGTTTTATCACATACATTTTTTCTTATTTTAATAACTAAAAATATTTTATATTTTTCTCTCTAAAATTGGCACTAAGATACCATTTTATAAATTGCATCTCAAAAATAGGCCAAGTAAGTGTCAAAGGTCGGTATCCCTCTAATTCATAGAGATGGTTCCACCATAGATCTGCAAATACAACAAATTGATAAGTATCTACCCTTGCCTTCATATTTAAGGGCATATTATGAATATTGATATTTTTATGCAAATTAACCAACCATACATTTAATTAATTACCAAGTTATTCACCTAAAAATGTATAAGGTGGAAATTTTTAAATTTCCTTAATGATGGGATCAACCATTTTTGAAGGCATCTCTTGGATCACTTGTCCTCCCACTTTACCTTCATACATTCATGACAATTATTATTATGTATCACCCTCAAGAGTGTTGAACCTACTTTCCTAGGTTTCCATCCTAATTTGCAAAGCATTAAGAATAATTAATATCATGTTGAGGACTTATTCCTAATTATAAGTTGGATTTAATCTAATAAAAGTAACATTAGGTTTACCTACATTGTTACCATAATTTTTAACAAGAGGTACTTCTCTACCCTAGTTAAGGTTTCAGGCTCCATGAGCTCTACCTCTTCCCCTAGTTCTTCCTCTACCTCTATCTTTACCTGGATTATCAGCCCCTAAGTTTTTCTGACCATTTAAACCACCATATGTTATTATTTCTATCCTAATATGAAACAAAATAAAAACTTACATATGTAAATAATAATAAATGTCTTTCCCAAAGTTTCATAGTGTACATAAACCTAGTGCTCTAATACCAAAATGTTAGCAAGATTTATTATATATCTGTTGTACATTAACAAGAAATTAAGAATGTACTAACTCTCATGAGCATGATATGGCCCATAATTATGTTAGGATAAACATAAATACTTGAGTAAGGATAAAAAAGTCTTAAATATTCCATTAAGAAGATAATTATCCTTCAAGTATTCAGATTGGGGTGTATCAACGTACTTAATGTATGTTCATAAACTCCATTCTAGGTGTATCAACATACTTAATATATGTTCATAAACTCCATTATAGATGCATCAACATAATTAATTTACTTAAGGGTGGGTGTGTTATTATATAATGCAACATTCATGATATGACCCTTTAAACACATTTATCCATACCTGAATATTTTAGCTTAATGTAAAATAGTATACACCTTGTATAATGTAACTAGTTAACCCTTAACAAAGTTACTAAGCATACAGCTACAATAAGCAACACAAATGATGAAAAAATGATTTGATAATCACCAAAAGAATCATCATACTAAGCTCACCATTTCAATGACTTAATTATATACATAAAACAACAATAAGGATAATTTAATAGTATTTTTGAAAGTAATACAATGCTCGACAAATTAATGATTACCAAAACTATGAGTTATGAATAAGCTATTTCGATAATAGGCGCTACCCACTCAAGTCATTTCATGACTTATAACTATGATCATGACACCCATAGCCTTGTTTCTCATTTCAATATACATATTAAATAAGTCGATTAAATAGAAAGATAAAGTTGCACTAATGATCCTTAGCATATATGAATAGTATCACATTAGTGACTATCACATCAATTTGAATCAATGTTAGTTATTCAAAGTAAATATATCTACTTCAAATTTTAAAATAATAATAATGAATTCAATATTGACATTCCTCTAGGTAAAACATATCATTTATTTGCTATAAATTTATACCCACTTATCATATGGTCATTAAAAAATCAAATAAAAGGATATACAAAAAGCATAATATTATTAATTAAAATAATGCAAAATAAACTTGATGATAAATTTTTGTTTTAACATCCATGCTTATTAAAACATTGCATTAGATCACCTTTTCACATTCCTCTTAGAACTGAAATGCTCTCAATATGAGCCTTAGAAAACCAACAACTATAAAAAAATCCAAGGCACAGTCTACCTATATTATGATTACAAAATTAATATTCATATAAAATAATAATCTAAAACCCACCAAATCTTTTACTTATCTCTGTATTAGATAAAGAACAACAACTATTATAATCATTTGTAAAGCATACTCAGTATTTAAATTGCTATTTGTTATTATATTTATTTTTAAGATTATAATTGATACCAAGAGTTCCTTAATTAACTTAATGACAAAATATGAAACTTTGCTGATTATACTTTTGGTCAAGAGATCAATTTATACTTAAAACATAAATAACACAAGATACTTAATAAAGAGGTTAGTTACCAAAACCAATTAATATAACAATAATTTTATACCTTAATTCTTTATATAACTACAATATCCAATCTAAGACTTTCTTAAATAATTCATCATTGTGTAAACCTTAATTATAACTCGCTATAATTAAGACACAATATATTACTAAAAATAATTTTAATGCAAAAAAAGCTAACTAATCTCAATAATAAATTCCATTATTATTTTCCCAAGTCAACATTTAATCACTTTCCAAAATAAAGAACTAAACTAACTTGTTATTATCTAAACAACATGCTAAAATCACATCATGAATATTTCCATGAATTTATTAGTTTCTAACATCTAAGCCTTGATAATATTTACAATTGACTGAACATGAAACATAATTCTCTAGGCATCCAAAATGAACCTAATCAAGTGAAGAACATATCATCTATATAATAAACAATAACATATTAATTTTGAATCATGAACAAAGGTCTATGATAACACATTATTTCAAATCTTAACCTAGATAACCCAAATATAATATCTTAGTGGAAACTTCAATTAACAATATGTTACATGAACTGCAATATTATATTATCAATTTGAAAGCGATGAATCATCTCACATGATTTTTATACATTTAGAATGAACTAATCTAGATAATATACATAATATTTAAATTAATGAGCTAAGTTGGCTTTAACACTTCAATTTTATTCCAATAAACCATAAACTAGTTACAATACACACCCAAATAAAAATAACACACAATGTATATACATCACACATTTATAGAATGATAGGGAAACTAAAACATTATAACTGCAAGTATATTATAACATGCATAACCATTAAGGTTTTTGAATCAACATCTGAATTTTATAGCAGAGACCAACATGCACACCCTTCCAACCCTATGAGCCCCCCATTAGTGGCCATAGATCACCCCATCCACTAGTTGGATGTGAATTTGGAAGCATGGATAAAATAAAAGGTTAACATAGTTGTCAAAGATTTTGGGCCTCTAAAATAATAATAACTCAAAAAGAATAAAAAATGTGGAAGAATAATAAGATAATACTAAAAATAAAATCCCATTGAATGTAAACGTGTACATGATTAACTTCAATGACTTTGTCCAAATTGTGGACTGAATCCGATTGATTTACATGAATCGATAATTAGCTAGTTGAATCAATATAGACACTATTATATAAGTATCAAAGTTAATGGAATCAAAATCAAACCATATTTACCTTTATATTTAACTAAAAAATAGTTAAATATTAGACCAATGGAAACATAGGTCATTCAAATATCAAAAATGAAGTCTGTAGTTCACATATAAATTCTCAAACTTAATCAAACTACATGCATGTGCAACCCAATCTAAGGATAGTCATGAAAACAAAATATCCATTCCTCATAACATATACGAAACAAAATTCAAATCCACAAATAGACCAACCAAAAACATCATAGCTTAACCCTAAATCACAACATTTACATTAAAATAACAAAGCATTTAACAATCAAGTTTCAACCAAATAGAGAAATATATCTAACATAAAAGAGTTACCAAAAATTAAGTGCACAAAGACTGTATATAATAGCTACAAGGAAAATATAAATACCCACCATAAATCAATTAAAATCAAGCTTTAACCAACAACTTCAACTTTAAAAAAGATAAAATAATGAGATCAATGATTCATATTTTCCCAAATAGGGTAAAAAATATTGAGAAATGCAAGGGTCATAATGCCATAAAAATCACACATTAACCAACAATCTTGGCAATAAAATATGAATACATTCATATATATTCAAATGGATCAATAAAAATTACTTAGACCTTCTAGGTTGTTGAGTATAAAATGAAATAAAGATTTTGACAATGATTCCACAAAGCGTAACTAAGGATTTTAAACCTCAACAAACTCAAGCACATATATATACAACCATAAGCCAAAAAAAATTATGCTAAGTTATTTAAATGGAGCCATAACAACATTGATATAATATATAATAAAAATGCATTTTAAATTTTCACTAACCGAACGAGCATATAGTAGCTAAAAATAGACATTCTATTTTAATACAAAAAGTAGTAAAATCATATAGAGATCTTCATAACTATCCAACAACTTAGCCATGTTTTTAAATGGATTCATAACAAGCTATTCAAGTCAAACAAGAATTCTAATGAATTCTCATTACACCTAAAGTGCAATGGAAAAACTAAAATAATTTTGCACAACATATCCCTAAAAAATACAACCAACTTACATTATATTTGACCACACAACAAGAACACAAATATTTATGACCTCCTTGACTTTTCAACCATTTTTCATTCTCTCTAAGCCCTCAAAAAATTCTTTGGATACCAATGAAGACCACCGATATCTACATTCTCTCCACTGAAGTCTGTGAATGTGGAAAATAAAATAAGAGCCATTTTCTCCATGTCTAGAATTAGTCATGAATAAAATGAAACTACAGTAATGGCCATTAAATGATAGACCAATACAAATAACCCTATCTCCATGGTTCCTCATAATAAAAAAATTGACATCATGCAGCTAGGGTTTATGTGAAATGAGCTCAACAAAAGTATGAATGGTTTATAACATTTCCACAAAGCTACTTAATGGAATGACCTCATGGATTGGGTCATAATTATCTAATATCTAATGATGTCAAAACCTATCAATTGTAAAAATAATGATTAGCTAGCTATCACCCCATGACTGAGTCATGGTCTCTTTTGTATGGTACCAGACCCTTAGTTAAATAAAATAATAATGAACACAAAGCAAGACAACCAAGAAATTTTATAAAATAAAGAATCCTTTAAGAGAGAAATAACTCAAAGCTAACATAGCATACATGCAACAAGGGAGACACATTAATAATGTGATCAATCTAAGAATGGAATGTGGATAATTCAAAAAATAGAAACATGACCAATGTACTCAATGATTTACACAAATGACTTAATTATGAATCAAAAATAAAAACTAAACGTAAAGTCAAGACATCAATACTAATGATTAGAATCAAATCAACTCATGAATTATCACATAATCTTAATTCTACCCTCATACCCACTATTTTTAGAATCCATAACCAACCTAGCTCATTTTTCCATGTTCTTGTAATCACAAAAATGACACATCAATAGTATCAGAATGGAATACCAATATAAAATATAATCAAGTTATTATAAATTGAAATTATCAATATAATAATTTTTCATTAACAAAAATTAAATGATAATAATATAATATAAATGTCTAAAACTCATCATGATTATCATCATAACATCTTGTTAAGGAGTCTAGATAATGTTTATGATTTCAATACACATATTTGCGAATCAAAACAACAACAATAATAAGCCATCAAATATGCTAAAAACATCCAACTAATCAATAAATAG
>JARHVA010006631.1:817500-866917 GCA_037957365.1 Torreya grandis
CCCCACCATGCTCCAAAAATAACTTTTAAAATTTGAGACATTCAGTATTGGACCTCCAAAATTTTTAGCAATGTTAGTTAATGAAATATTACAAATATTAATATGTACAAGCACATCAATGTCATTCAATACACATATAGTGATTAATTTGTAATTTTATTACAAATTGAGTAAAAGGGCACTAATCTTTCTAATTCAAGTTCTGATCTAATATACTAGTCATAGGTCAATCATGAAGCTATATTATTATAAGTCAAGGTCATTAATTTTTAAGCATCCATGTAAATTAACTAAGTCTCATCCTAAAATCAAATATCAAGATTCACACACTCACCCTAAGATGGATGCATTTATCAGCTAGAGTGTAGGTAACACTCACATTATGTAGAGTCATCTGAGGATAGTTTTGCTATTCCCCTTACCCAATTACACTCTTTATATTTGTTATTATATTTTATCTATAAGCAAGATTGATGGTTTTGTTATTACAGGTCATGTATAAATCAAATTATCTCCTACAATCAATTAGTCAACCATCTATATCAGTAGCAGACACTTTGAAAAATAAATCTCATAGTTAACCAAGACATTTTTGGATATTTATCAATGATGTCATAGTGATGTCATGGAGGTGTCTAGGTGAGTGGATGAAGTGTCTTGATAGCTTATATATTAATGACAAAGTGTGTTATGTGCTTATCCTAGTATTATTCAAGAAGGCTTGGTTGATCTTTAGAGTTTGAATGTATAGATATGACTAGGTAAGAGTTTGAAGTATTGAACTTGTGTAAGGGGTCCTTTTAGAGGTCAATGGTGATTGGAGAGCTTGTGGAAGTGAGTGGAATTCATTCAGTTCTTCATTATATTCATCTAGGCATAATTGGCTCTATGAAAGTTAAATTTGAGGAGGCATATTGATGACATAATATCTCACATGTGAATGTTCCAGGAGTAGATTAACATATGGATGGATTTGCTTATGTGAGGAGATCACATGGTTCATATTTTAGATCATGGGATTTAATACAAAAAAATATATGTGGGTGTAGAGTTGGATTCTCAGACATAAGTTCCAACACTTAGCCAAATTTGCAAAAGAACAATCCCCATTTCATTGCATCATAGATCAATGGTGCGAAATAAATTTGAGATTAATGTCTAAGTTCAAATAAGATTTGAGTGAGCAATTTGGTATTGGAATATATCACAAAAACAAAGGTTTCAAGAGATGATTAATAGATGGTTAGATTTCTCTTTCAAAGGAAAAAATATGTTCCTAATTTTAGAACATGCACTTGATTGAGACAAAATATATAATTGTGAAAATTTGGCCTTTTAGGCATATTGTAATAGTTCCCATACTTAGCCAAATCTACATGAAGTTAAAGATCAAGATTAAATGGAGATCCAATGATTTGTAGGAGTTAATAAATATAGATATAGATGCATAGTGATTAAAATGGCTCAAAATGATTGATGTTTATCAAATATAAATATTGAACTACTTACATAAGATCGATGGAGCATGTTTACTCCAAGATGTCAGGAAAAAACAAGATGTTGACAAGTGCTCAAAGTTTAATTTAAAGCTAAGATAAAGATTGAGCTACTTATAAGGATCAATAGTGAGTGGGTAATCATAAATATATAGATCAATGGTGTGTATTGAGTCAATGAGGTCAAAATAATAATTGTTCAATATGGTTAAATCAAGAGCAATCTCAAAGATTTCAACGAAGCATATGTGGTCAAAGTTGTCAGATTGCACAAGATGAGGTCAAAGTGATAGTTGTTTAACAAAGGTAAAGACTAAGAAACTTAGAGGAATATTGATAGTGTATGATTTTTCTAATAAGTGAGGACATGAGATCAAGGAAAAGTGATTGAGGTTTAATGTTGACCATTGGCATTTGAATATTCAAATTTACAAATGGAAAAACTAGTGCTCTATATTTTCGCTATAACATTTGATCTAGGATGAATTTCTTGGTGATGTAAAAATAAAAGTTGTATAAGACTTCAAGGAAAATATAAAAATGGTGATTATAAGGTTTTATTATTATTTAATTCAAATTTATGGTGCTACAAAGTTTACTATGTGTTTGACTATGTTTTGCAAGTGACCTGAGAAGGATATTTGAGCTTGTGTTGTTGTTTTGATGTTTCATAATGACTTAGATATTGGAAGGTGTTATAGATGTAATAATAATATTTTTTATGGATTTTAGAGGTGTTATAAATCTAAAACAATGATCAATAAGTTTACTATGTGTCTGTTCATAGTGTTCCTATGTATAAGGTCTATGTTTGGGTTGATTAAGCATATGTAGAAGTGAGTAGAGATGACTGTGATCATTTGAGGAAGTCAAAGGGGTCATGTGGAGTCAACCTATATATTTTTAAGTGGTCATGTGTTCTTATTTTTCTTGATGGAGTGCTAAATAAGTGAATGGGTCTCCATGAGACCTATAACGGCTACAAGGGCCTAATTGAAAGGTGTAATTGCTTAAGAGTGACCCATAGATGTTATGGCTGGCCTATGTGAATTGTGTTAAGCCATGTATTTATATTTTATAATCCTTAAGGGATAAGGAATGGATAATGGCCTACCAAGGTGTTGATATTCATGAATATTCTGTAAAAATTGAAACCAAATATGATGGTTTCTATATTTTTTGAGGAGGCTTATTTGTGTAGATTAGAGTGAAAGGTTGAGAGGTGAAGGAGAGTAAGTGTGCCTAGTTTATGGGTTGTTGAGAAGAGAATATTTAGGACTATGTGTATGACCTATAATTCATATTTATATTGTTAGAATAGTGCTCTTGCAAGATGAGGATGAGAGAAAAGGTCTAGAGTGATCCAAAAGGACATTTTGGATGTCTTAATAGTGAGTGAGGGATATATGGTGTCTATGTGAGCTTGGTGGTGGATTTTAAAGATATATCAAATTATGGAATATGTGTATGAACATTTGGTCATGTTGTTGATGTGGTGATAGAGTTGTCACTAAGGATCTAAAAGGTGGCATTATATGCATTGACTGTGTAGAGTTGAAGAAAGATGATATAATTTTTATCTCCATCAGATTGGCAAGGAAAAAGTGTTCAAGAGATGTTATATTCATAATTTTTGTTGTGTTTTCTCAACATCTAAGGGATGTATCCTCCTTTAAAGGTGAAATTTTCTAAAGGTCTAGTTATTATGGTAGCTTAGCTAGATAGGTTTAGTAGCTCCTTATAGGATTGTAGTCTCACTAAAATAAGGGATGATAGTTCATTAATAACTTGTTGATGGTCTAGATTAGCTAATTTTTATTATAGGACAATAGTCTAATTGCATGTTATAATGGGTTTTCTCCCCCAAAGGGTTTCCCACATATGTCATGTGTTATGTGATTGATCTTACATTATCTTTCTTATTAATTACAGTCAATGATGTGTATGATTCATGAATGTTTGTGGTAATTGATTAAGAGTTTAAAAGGATTAAAATTGAATTTATATTATCTAGGATCATTGATTCACCCCCCCTCTTAGTGATTGTACCTCTAACAATTGGTATCAGAGTCAGTCCTTTGGTAAAGGCTTGACAGCTTGAAGGTAATCCAAGGTATATTATGGGTAGTCATCAAATGTAAGTATGTTTCTCTACTAATAAATCACTAATTTTTAATAGATCCAATTATTCTTTTTGGAGTGCAAGGATGAGGACATATATTATGTCCCTAGGTTTTGATGTATGGCAATCTATTTTGGATTGTTATGTTGCTCCTACTATTACTCCACCTAGTTATGTAGATAAGAAGTTGTTTAATACTAATTCTAATGTAATTAATCCCATTACTTGTGGTCTTAGAGATACCAAGTTCACCAAGGTAATCCATTTTGAATATGATAAAGAGATATGGGACAAATTACAGATCATTTATGAAGGATATTCTAAGGTTAAGTTGGCAAAGTTAAAGACTCACATAAGATAATTTGAGAGTCTTAAGATGAAGGAGTAATATTCTATAGCATCCTTTCTATAGAGAGTTGATGAGAATGTGAACATCATCAAAGGTCTTGGAGAGAAACTTGAATAGGATACTATATTCTAAAATATATTAATGTCTCTATCCTTCATGTTTGATCCAAAAGTATCTACTATAGAAAAAAGTCATGATCTTACTCAGTTGAAGATGGATCAATTGAATGGCACCTTTACTACCTATGAGATGAGAGTAAATGATTATATACTACTAAAGAAGGAATCATAATTCAAGATAAAAATGAAGCCAAAGAAGAAGTTACAAGGTAAGAAAATCTAGGAGGATGAAATTTATGATATTAATGAGGATGAACTAATTGATTTTCTTACAAGGAAATTGAAAATAAGTTCAGGCAAGTATAAGGGTAAACTACCCTTCAAATTCTTCAATTATAGAGAGGTAGGACATTTTGTTAGAAATTTCCCTCATAAGCATGATGATGAAGACCAAGATGAAGATAAGAAGACATACAGGAAGGAAAAATTGATAAATTATAACAACAAGAAGAAGTCATTCAAGCACAAGAAGAGCCTCTACACCAATAAGGATTTTATGTCATCAGATGAGAGTGAAGACAATGAATAAGAGTATTATCATGAAGATCTTGGTCCTATTGAACATGAAGCCATCTTCATGGTTGAGGAAGTAATTTTCTCATATCAAAAATAGTCTATTTGGAGTGATTTAGATGACGATAAAGATGAGGTGGACTATGAGACTAAATTGATGAATGCACTTCAAAAATTAAATATTGAGGAGAAGATTAATAATAAGATGAAGTCACAAATCAAGGACTATGAAGATAAATTTAGTGCATTTGAAGAAATAATGAATGAATACGCCAAAGAACATGAAGATATGGTCAAACATCTTAGTTTTTAATTAGAAATCTTGTTTATAAGCTTGAAAGCTAAACAAGATGAATGTTCAAGGTATGTACTTGAAAATGAGTCATTGAAAGATGATTTAGAAAAGACATCTAGTAACGTGAAGTCATTTGTGAGATTTGAAAAGATATCAAGTGATCTAGATAATATTCCAAATGATCAAAAACATGTAAGAGATAGAATTGGTCTTGGATACAAAGAAGAACCAGAGAATGCAACTCAAGACAAGATGAAGACTAATGTGAACAAGGATAATTATAATTTGAAGACAAATCATTAGGCAAGGAATGAAGGTACTAAAAGAATGAAGACAAATCAAATCAAACAACCAAGTGACATGAGGTCTGCAAGTTTCAATGGTTACTATTATACATGTAATATTTTTTGTTATAGGGCTAGAGAATGCAAGAAACATGTTAGAAATGAGTTTTCATAGACCTATGATGGGAATCATCATTCAAATAGTGTGAGCAAGGTTGAGTGATTCAACTATCTTAATGAGGGACAATTTGTTAAGCATTGTCCAAATAAGGTAAGGCAAGGTGAGTCTTATTCAAAAGAAAGAGTTTGCTTCAGTTGTTATGACATAGGACACATTAAAATATTTTATCCATATAAGGTAGGGCAAGTTGAGTTTACTTCAAGAAGAATGGTTTGATACAACTATGAACAAGTTGGTCACATTGCTATGTTCTTCAAGCAAAGGCCCAAAAGTTAGAATAGGTTAAATTAGGATCCCATAATAAAAGGAAGAAGGCAAGTTAAATCATGGAGAACAAAGATGATAAGTTTGAGTCATGATGAGTTTGTAGGTCCAAGTAATCTATTTGTTATGCTAGAGAATGATAAAAAAGTTGAAGAGAGCCAAGGGATATCATTGTCTACTCATGTTATGAATAAATATACCAAACTCAAGGAGAAGACCAAGGTGTTGGTTGAGGTTGGTTCTAATGTATGTATGGATCATGGTGAAAATACTACTATTGTTGAGCAAGTATCATGTAAAGAACATCAGTTATTAATGCCTAGTGATGTAGTTCCAAATTGAAAGATGGATTTTTAGATGAAAATGTATGACATGAATATTTTTTGTCTCCCTATGTTGTAAATTAATAATAATACTATAGTGGATGATCATGTTTCTTCTCTTAAGCCTAAGAAGAAGAAGAACTATAAGTATCAGATGACCAAAGAGGAGAAGGAATATGAAGAGTTGTGGGAAACTCTTAGTTTCACACTAAACTAAGACATTGTGAAGTAAAGGAGGTTTCTCTCTATACTTATTAAGAGATTAATTTTAGTAGAGAATTAAGTGTTGCTATGGTGTTTCTTCAAAATGTCTTAGAAGGCAAGAGTTGGGTTATTTTCATTTAGAGCTATGGTGTAGGGTTAGATTGAAGGTTTTCAAGTGGAAAAGAAGGACTTTTGAGTTGTCAAAATGATATTTTTGTATGGCAAGATTTGTTTACTTTATTATATATATCCAAGTGGTTTTGTGGTCTAAAGGTATGTTGAAGTCAAATTGAAGATATTTGAGTGCTCTAAGTTTTCTCAGTTTTAGCTTAAGGGCAAGTAGGCCTAAAATGGGTTATAGGATATATGGGTTAATAAAAGGTATTGAAACTCAAATATTGGTCCATAAGTGTGTGATAGTTGTCCATAGGTGTGAAATAAGTTTTAGAGGTGGGAATTGACAAGAAGGAGGTTTGTTGACCTTGTTTGTTTAGAAGATCTAGTGTTTTGGGCTATGCTAGAAAAGTGGTTTGACTTATGAATTGAGATATAAGGATTATTAATAGGTTGAATGGGATAAATGGGTTTCTAAATCAAGCTTCACATAGATTTGAATGTTTTTGGATTTTAATATATTTAATTTTTTGTCAAGATGGAGGCCTAATTGACTAGTAGGTTTGTGAAGGAAGTATGTAGCAAAAAATGATCTAGTTATTGAACATTGGTGTGATTGAGGGGGAATGTGAGAGTGATTAAGATATGAAATTTTAGGTCTTAAAGATGTTTCTAATAAAATTTGTGGGCTCTACAAGTTTTAGGTAGGGCTACAAGGAGTCTATACATGCCTAGTGTGAAGATTTGATGTTTTGCTCAATTTCTCTAAAAATAGAAAGGTATGTGTGTTTAAAGGAGAGTTATCAAGATTGGTTTTGATCATGTTTTATATTTGGTGAGTGTCATGAAGTTTTTTTGGTGGTCCTTGAAGTGGTTCGAGACAGAAGGCTAGTAAGCTTGTGTGATGATTCTTCATGGTGTGTGGAGATCTAAAGATGTTCAAGAGGTGCAATGGATTAGATATCTTATGGGAAGTTCATCTAAAATGTTTCTTGGTGATTTTAATTAGATATAAGTGTTTATTTTGTGTTATTTATTCATTGGTTTTAGTGCTTGGTTGAAGAGTGTATTGGAATGTAGCAAGAGGAAGATATCAAGGCAAGAAGAAGTAGGTTTAAGGTAAGTGGGAGTTTGTAATATATTTATAAGATGGTCTTCTACTATTGGTAGTCTTTTAAAATCATTAGGATCAATTGGTGCCCACTTAGTTGTTATGTCAAAGAGGGAGAAGATTCCTATTATTGGAGGATTTGAGAAAAGAGAAATAAGGTGAGTTGTATATTGTTTTATGATGGGTGTTGGCATCAATGACAAAGGGAGATCTTATTTGAAAGTTATCATATATGTCATAGTGATGTCATGGAGGTGTCTAGGTGAGTGGATGAAGTGTTTTGATAGCCTATATGTCAATGACAAAGTCTGCCATGTGCTTGTCTTAGTATTCTTAAAGAAGGCTTAATTGATATTCAGAGTTTGATTATTTAGAAATTATTAGGGCTGATTCTAAATAATTGAGAATGTGTAAGGGGTCCTTTTAGAGTTCAATGGTGATTGGAGAGCTTGTGTAAGTGAGTGAACTTCATCCAATTATTTATTATGTTCATCTAGGCATAATTGGACTTGTGATAGATAAATATAAGGAGGCATATTGAGGACATCATATCTCACATGTTTGAGGGTTCTAGGAAGATATTGACATATTGATGGATTCTTCTATGTGAGGAGATCACATGGTTCATATTTTAGATTATGTAGTTTAGTGCAATAAAACATATGTGGGTGCAAAGTTGGCTTATCATATATAAGTTCACTAAGTTCCAACACTTAGCCAAATTTGAAAAGGAGATCTAATGGTCCATGTTTTATCACATCATAGATCAACAATGCAAAATTATTCTATTCTTAATGTCTAGTTTAAAATAAGAATCAAATGAGAAGTTTGGTATTGGCATATCTCACACACGTAAAGGTTTCAAGAGCTACTTAATATATGGTTGGATTTATCTTTGAAAGGAGAACATATGGTCCAAATTTTATAACATGCACTTGATTGAGGTAAAAGATATAATTGTGCAAAGTTGGCCTTTTAGGCATATTGCAATGGTCCCCATACTTATCCAAATCTACATGAAGTTAAATATCAAGATCAAATGGAGATCTAATGATTCACAAGATTAAAAAATTTAGATATATGGTGCATAGTGATTCAAATGGGTCAAAGTGATCGATGGTTAGAAAATATAAATATTGAGTTACTTACAAATGATCAACGGAGCGTGTTTACTCTAAGATGCTAGTAAGTAGTGAGATGTTGATAAGTTTTTTAAGTTTAACTAAAAGATAAGGTAAATATCAATCTACTTATAAGGATCAATAGTGAGTGAGTAATCATAAAAATGAAAATAAATGGTGTGTATTGAGTAAATAAGGTCAAAGTGATAGTTGTTTAGCATGATTAAAGCAAGGACAATCTCGAAGATATCGATGGAGTGTATGTGATCAAAGTTATTAGATTGTATGAGATGAAGTCAAAGTGACAATTATTTAACAAAGGTAAAGACTAATCAACTTCAAGGAATATATAAGATGCATGAATTATCTAAGGAGTGAGGATACAAGATGAAGGCAAAGTGGTTGAGGGTTAACACTGATCGTTTGCATTTGAATATTCAAATTTACGAAGGGAAAAACTAGTGCTCTGTATTTTGGTTATAACGTTTGATCTAGGATGAATTTTTTAGTGATGTAAAAAGAAAATAATGGTGATTAATTTTTTTGATTATTATTTAGTAAAATTTATGGTGATCCAAAGTTGACTATGTGTTTGACTATGTTTTGCAAGTGATCCGATAAGATATTTGAGCTTTTGTTGTTCTTGTATCAATGTTTCATGATGGCATAGCTATTGAAAGGTGTTTTATACTTCATAAGAATATTTCTTATGGATTTTAGAGGTGTGATAAATATATCTAGATAATGAACAATGCTTAATAAGCTAACTGTGTGTCTGTTCATAGTGTTCCTGTATACAAGGTCTATGTTTGAGTTGATTGAGCATATGCAAAGGTGAGAAGAGATGACTATGATCATTTGAATATGTTTAAGGGGTCGTTTGGAGTGGAACTATACATTTGGAATTGGTCTTATGTTCTTGTTTTCCTTGATGGAGTGATAAAGGAGTGAATGGGTCTCCATGAGACCTATAAGGGATATAAAGGCCTAATTAAAAGGTGTAATTACTTAAGGGTGACCCATAAATGTTATGGATGACCTATGTGGATTGCGTTGAGCTATGTATTCATATGTTAGAAGCCTTAAGGGCTAAAGCATGCCTAATGACCTACCAAGGTGTTGGTAATCATGAATGATCTATAAATATTGAAACCAAAGATGATGGTTTTTAGATTTTTTGAGGAGGCTTGTTTGTGTGGATTAGAATGAAAGGTTGAGAGGTGAAGGAGACTAAGTGTGACTAGTGAATGGGTTGTTGGGAAGAGAAAATTAAGGACTATGTGTATGACCTTTAGGTCATATTAATAATGTCAGAATAGTGATCTTGTAGGTTAAAGTTGAGAAAAGAGGTCTAAAGTGATCCAAAATGATGTTTTTGTATGTCTTAAGAGTGAGTAAAGGATAGATGGTGCCTATGTTTGCTTGGTAGTTTAATTGAGAGATAGATCAGAGTATGGATAGTGTGTAGGACCATTTGGTCATGTTGTTGATGTTGTGATAGAGTTGTTGCTAAGGAGTGAAAAGTGATCCAAAAGGTGGCTTTGGATGCATTGAGTGTGTAGAGTTGAAGAAAACTGATATAATTTGTATCTCCATCAGATTGGTAAATCAGAATAAAATATAAGTAGGTCCCAAGAGATCTAGATATAGGCCATGATGACATGACCACATCTACTTAAATATAGTATGTTTAGATGTATGGTGTTATTGGTTAGCCTCACCTACTAAACCCATATGTTAGAATTGAAAAATCTATTTGTACATAGTTTCTTTTCTTTCTTTCTCTCTTCATTTCATTTTATTTTCTTGTTTATCCCAATTTGATTTCTTCTTTATATTATGAATGACTTATGGGTTTTCAGTCTACATCATTATTCCATATAATTCCCCCTTGTGTCTCTCATTACCTCCATCTTATTTTTATTTCAACATCCAACTTGTATGGATTTAAAATTTACCATCATTTTTATACAATTTCATAATTTTGGTTCTCTACTGCCTTCTTTATAAAGTTTCAATCAAGGTTTATAAATCATTATTTTAGCCTCTTCATTAATTTATATTATGTTTTTTTTATTTTTACCATGGCCCTTGACTTTGATTTTTTCCCATATGAAAATATTGTGTGACCTTCCCTATGATGACAACATCAAAAAAGATTTCCACCCTAGTGTGCACATATTTCTAAGGGAAGTTGTGGGTTATTAGGAATCTCTACCTTCATGATTCTTCTCACTTTCACCCCTCTGATTTTATTATTCTTTAATTATTTCAAGTCTTATAAAAATAACACAACAATTTTTTTTTATAAAAAAAAATCCTCTTATCTTTGCCTATTACATAGTTACACAGTTTAACATATCATGATTATATGCTTAATTTTAGAATTTATATAGACATTGTTTATGCATGTGTTATTGATTTATATGAAATGTGTGTGTGTGTGTGTGTGTGTGTGTGTGTGTGTGTGTGTGTGTGTGTGTGTGTGTGTGTGTGTGTGTGTGTGTGTGTGTGTGTGTGTGTGTGTGTGTGTGTGTGTGTGTGTGTGTGTGTGTGTGTGTGTTTGTGTGTGTGTGTGTGTGTGTGAGAGAGAGAGAGAGAGAGAGAGAGAGAGAGAGAGAGAGAGAGAGAGAGAGAGAGAGAGAGAGAGAGAGAGAGAGAGAGAGAGAGAGAGAGAGAGAGAGAGAGAGAGAGAGATCTACAATGACCAAGAATCAAACTACATTGGGCGCATCATTATGTATAGTTTAGGGGTATCTCCATCAGTGCTTCATTTTTTTTTTTCTTGTCATATCAAGATATATATATCTTTGATTAATTTTTTATTTGTACTTTGTTATTGAGCACTTTGTGTTAGTTTCAAATTATTTTGTGTGTTTGTTACAGTGCTTATTGTTTAACATGCCTCTCTTTTTTTTTGTACTTTTAATCTTGGATACATTTGTTGCTTGGTGTGACTCTATTTTATAACATACATTGGATGATTTAGTTGTGGATTCTATATCACATGTTTATGGTTTCTTAAATTATGTGAGATTAATTGATTTTTTTACTTTGTGTGAATTTCTTGACTTGTATAGTTTGAATGTAGCATATTTTTATATATTTACTCTTATTATGGTATAATTAATGGAGGTTTAGTGTGATTACCTTATTTCATTTATGTAATTTGTGTCAGTATGATTGATTCCATGATGTATGTCATTGTACATTTAATATAGTTTTCCTATACACTTGTTGCCTATTTTGTCATGGTATCTATGATGCATCTATTGGGGCATACTATTTTTTTATTTATTGATTATATATTTAATATTTAGATCATGATACACTTATGCTTAAATTTATTATACATTACTTATATATGGGGAATAATGTTACTTATGCCCTTGTTTCTTTTATTTTATCCCCATTGGGGCATATTATTATTTGCACCTCATTGCTTATATATTGTCTACATTGGGGCATACTATTGTGTGTGCCTCATTTTTTATTTTAAACACACTCCTTATATATTATCCACATTGAGATATATAATTTGAACCCTCCTCTCATACCATTTTTTGATGCAAGTAAAAACCATTACTACCTTTGCTTACATAGTTTGGCCCCATAGTAGTCATACTCTCTCAAGCCAATATGTGTTCTAATGATGAAATATTTATTTGTATATATCAAATTGTTTTATATATGTGTTTTAATGATTATGAAATATTTATTTAAATATATCTAATTGTTTGATATATGTGTGCACCTTATCACTTATATATTGTCCACATTGGGGCATACTATTATGTGTGCCTCATTGTTTATTTTACATACACTCCTTATATATTATCCACATTGAGATACATAATTTTAACCCTCCTCTCATACCATTTTTTGATGCAATTAAAAACCATTACTACCTTTGCTTACATAGTTTGGACTCATAGTGGACATACTCTCTCCAGCCATATTTGTGTTCTAATAATGAAATATTAATTTGAATATATTAGATTGCTGATATATGTGTTTTAAATTATTATGTTATCTTATTATATTATATATTTTACACATGGTAGACATAATCCTTTTGTTTGAGATGAAAGATATGGAATTTATTTTATCCTTTAAAAGGTAGTATATGATATGCTTTTTTATAATTCAATTACATGATGATACACAATAGTTATGAGTGTTATAAGATAGAATATAAATATTTACAAGTCTTTTGATTCTAAATTTTGAGGCATATGCCATATAGAACTTATAAGAACACTTTCAACACTAAATAATTATAAGAATTATATGATGGTACATAAAATATTTTCAACAAATGCCCTATTCAACAAATTGATTTGAAATAATTTTGATTTCCCTTCCAATGTTATAATATCTCTTAGTGGTAATTTAATTTATACTCTCTTTAGAGAGAATATTGTTGAACCCATTTTACATTGTGGTTCAAATATATTCTTTTGGGTTCTATGTTTGTTTAAATTTTCTTTGGAGGGAACATACATTTGTAAGATCACATATATTGATGTTATTATTCACATTTAGAGTTTAAATCCACATTTTTGATACTTGAAGCACCCAATTATGGTTTGAAACATAGATGTTATTAGTCATTTTTAAAACTGGAAATAATAATCCATCCATCTTCAGCACTAATTTGAGAAATTTCAAGTAGTGTTTTTGATATCAGGGTGACATGAGAAGATAGAAAAGGGAAATATTTTATTTTCCATTTAGAGTATTGTATAAAAAAATATAAAAATAATTGCCATTGCATGCATCTCCAATATGTATATCAATGGTTTCCTTGAGTTCTCATGAAAGATCAACCTTGACATGTAGATATTTTTTTAAAGACAAATTAACTAGTACTTATTTGGTTCATGAAAAACAATTCAAACTAATAAAGAGGATAATTTGTTAAGGAGAGGCAAACAAATCAAAGCAATATAGGGGAATTCAATACAAACAAGGACCTTATGGATAGAAACCTCCAAAATAAAAATGTCATAGGTTCATGGTGAAAAAAAATTATAATTTTTAACAAATGAATGATAGAAAAAATAAAAACGAAAATAAACCCTTAGTAATATTTTTGGATTGCATCAAGCTTAATCCCACTAATAGTCAAAGTAAGTTGCAACCTATTTTCAAGCATACTTTAAAAAAATTGATGAATCAAATTATATTGATCAATCCATTTGTAAGTATAGTCAATGTCAAGAATTGGCAAAAGAACATCAAGTGAAGGTTTAATATCCTTACCTTGTGGAGTAATTTTGCTATAAAATTTTGAGGTTTTTATGTCGAAGGTGCCATCTATAATTACTTCACTACTAATATTTGTAGCTTTAACAATTGAATTAGTTTTGTGTAATGCCATTAAATAAATAAATTTTTGAATGTTGGGATTATACGAATAAAAGAAATAATAAATATGAAAAGATTGATACATACCTTAGTTTTAATTAAAAACATGACGTGATTAAAAAATGGTTAATGGCAACATACATAAAACCCTAGTGGAGCTCTTCATGTAGCTTTCCCCTCAACAATACCTAAAAAAATACAAGGATTAGATCTAAACATGTGAGTAAGTTTATATATCTTATTGAGTAATATACAATAAAAGACAGATAATTCCATTATAAAATTATAAATGAAAAATTATACTTTAAATTAATGTCTTATTTATTAGTAAAAATATTTTAAATATATATCTGAAATATATATTTAGAGATCAATCTCAATGTTTTTTATTTAAAATTTTTACATAATAAATTGGTTAATAATTTTATTGATTTTTCCATTCACTGTTGAAAAATAACACTATTCTAAATAAATTACTATGACAAGGTTGAAAAAATATTTTTAAGAAAAAAAAAATCCAAACTCTTTTATATAACTAAAATATATGAATTTTGAATTGTCTTTTTAAAGTGGAAAAAGAAAAATTAAATAATACTCAAACAAATGTAAAATTTCTCTCAATACACACATCACTATCAACTCAAATATCTTGTATCTTAAAATTACTTCTCTAACCATAAATTCTTTTTTCACTTATTTATTTGTAAATTGTCCTTTTCTTAAAGTGTTGTTTAATTGCTCACGTCTCAATTAGCCTTTCCACGATATTTCCCTCGTCTCATTTCATTCTTATTGTTAGATCTACTTTTAGAAATGTGAATTTAGTTTTGTTGGTTTGTGTTTAAATTTAGAAATACAAAAGTATTAGGGAATAAGAAAGCATTAATGTCACCATAAAACTGTTTTAAGACTTGCTTTGTATAGAGGACGAAAAGAGACGTTGGGATGTAAGTAAACTAGTGTAAAATATCCCTACTAAAGTCATCATGATAATGATGTTGTGGACGCAATTGCCGTTCAATTGTTTCCAAGTTCCTTTGTTCGTTAAATTACTTAATCTTATTTTGAAAAATGCCAATTGCTTTAGAAATGTGAAAGTTTAGATTAAGATTTGTAGTGGTTTCTCTGTCGATGGTTTTCTTATTCTGGAGATAACGCAAAGGGCTCAGTAGGAAAAGTGACTTGAATAAATCTTGAAGAAGATGTCTTGCTGTCTCCTCACAATTGAAGTGGACTCTACAGACGTCTATTTAGGGAGCTCCGCGGACGCCACTATCTCAAGTCGGTGACTGCGCATTCACTATCAAAAGGGTTACGTGGACTTCGCCTTCAACGCTGTGGACGACGATGTATATATTGTGGTGTATACTGATTATGAAGGCATTCGAGTCTTTGATTTTGTAGTGATGGATGTGTGGCAGCTGATGTTAAAAGATAGTGGCATCAGTGGAGTTCTTTTTGAGAGTTTTGTACAGATTCCATTGTCTCTTTGGCTTCAGCGACATTAATTTGGCTATCTTGACACGATAAATTTGTAATTTTTAATTTATAATAATATGATAAATATATTTTCATTGTTAATAAAATGTTGATATTTTAGTTAAGTGGTTTTGTTGTGTTCAACTTCACCAAAGTTCAAATCTTATTTAATATATTAAATTAATTTGAATATTAGTGATGCTGGCGATGCTGATAACATTGATGATGTTAGTAATTTATAAAGAAATCTGAACCTCCAATTTACATCCTCAATTAATTTTTAACTCATAATTATACTTTGAAATGTTGTTTTTGGAATGCTTGATATTCATTTATGCATCTCTCCCAAAGAATTATACCTTTCATAAAATTAATCTTGTTTATCCTTGTGTCATTGTTTTGCATTATTAAGTTCATATTAATGTTGTTGTCTTGGTTTTTTATTTGTTTGTTTGTTTTTTATTTGTTTGTTTGTTTTAAAGTTTTTAATATTTTCTCTAGTAGCTTATGCCATACATTGCATGGTAAGCAGTACATTTATTTATTTGTTTTGGTGTTATAATAATTGTTTACATTTTTTTATAATTTATGATTTATTTTAGTGTTGTATATGGTAATCATTTTGGTGTCATTCATTTTATATTGTTTGGAGGTCATTGTAAACAATAAATAATATAAGATGTTATTGGTTTAGTTAATGGGATTAAATTGTATGCAGTGAAAAATATTTAGACATATTTTTTGTTGAAATAGACATCCATAAAATCCAGTTTATATTGTGGGGAATATGAAATTAATCAGAATGTCAAAACCTTTAACTTTTAAGAATTATCTTGTAGAGTGAGCAGTAATTATAATAGAGGTTGGAGGCAACAAAGATAGGAGGCTTAATACACCTCTTGTCATTCGCTAATAAAGGGAATGCAAATTCAATAGTGGCATCACTATCTACACCAAACAAATTTAAGCCAAGGATGATCTTCAGTGGTAGTGGAACCATCTTTATTGTTCGTGATTGAGAGACAACAATCGTGTGTAGTAGCTACAAATGAAGACAATGAAGACTTAGATCTCAAATATTTTATTTTAAATTTTCTTGTATGGTGTTGTGTTTGTGTATTATCCCCTACTATAAAAGCAATGTGGAGATACATACCACATGTATTACAGTAAACATGCTCTTAACAAGGGTTTTTGGGTACTTCCTTTCATTAGATTGGTTAACCCAGTTACCATATGTTCATGCAATGCAGTGCCCACATGTTGGTTAATCTAGTTCTCATATATTGCTTGAATTACCACATATTGGTTGATTCAATTCTCATCCATCAATAAAAACCATAAGTATATGTGTCAAGTTCATGTGTAAGCAACGTCACACTATAGTTCTTGAATGGTGTCTTCTCTCCATGTTCCTACTTAGGGGTAAGGTGGGGGTAAGGGATTGGTGAAAATATCTATTAGTTAGTACAAACATACTATAGATGTGAGAGAATATTCTTATAGAATATTGGTGATGCATGGAAGTGTATAATGAGTTATCACAAAGAACTCATTATAGATGGACTTGAGAGGATTGGTTATATGGATTATGATAATCCCTCTCTTCTTGATTTTAGGAGATTAACATGAAATCTACGTAACTCTCAATCTTTAAATAATTTAACAACATTTTATTGTGTACAAACTCTAACCAAATATCATAGTTTCCCTTTATGTTGGTGTTGTGGCATAATTGTGTTCTTCTTGTTTCTTGAAGGATTTTTTGTGTGTTTCACTTATAAAATTGTGATCATTTGTTGGGATATAAGTTTGAATCTCTCTTCAATTTTAAGGCACTAAATCACTCTTCAATATTTGAGGCATGATGATATACCCATCAAAATTTTGTGTATTTGAGGAAATCTATCTCAACTTGGATGTATTGATGAAGTTGGAATTTGGTGTAACCCAAATCAAATCAAGCTAGTAAGGATTGAAACTTGTTGGTATAATCTTACACCATCAAGTATTTCCACCTACCTAAATAGTTTCCATTTTATGTATTGGTCATTGTAGCATTTCAAAGGGCAATGCTTCTCATGCAATGATTCTATGAGTTTGTACCAAGTTTTGATAGGGTCTTTTTCTAAGGTGAATTTCTAGTTGATAAATTATCTATAGAAAAGCATTAAATGGTAAATTTTTATAGTAGAAATGGTGACTTCTCTTTGTTGGTGTAGTTATTGGTCAATATATGTATTTAAATGTTGCATCTATTAATCAAGTGATTGAGCATCATTTTTTATTTATTAAATCAATAAGCTGATGTTGTTGACATTTTGAATAGTGTGGTTTTAGAGAAAAGAATTTATAAAATTGAAGCCACCCAAGGACCTAGAGGGGCCTAATGCAACAATAAATCATAGAAATGATGAAAAGGGAAGTCTTCCTTTTAACCAATGCTTCCTCTATGAATTGTTAGACATATTCAAAGACTTTGAACATTTTATTGTGAGAAACAATGATCTTTTTCATTTTATGTATGCTAGGACAATCTTATCTCAGATAAAACATTAAGACCAATGATCAAATTTGAAGGGTTGCTCTTAATTTCATGTTCAAGGTACTTATCCATTCAACCGTCCATGATGAAAAGTTGTAAAAAAAAGTTTTACTTTGATTGATAAAATTAAATTACATACACATATCATTAAAAATATGTTAAATAAAATATAATTTTTAACTTTAAGTCCCTAAAAAATATGTTAAATAAAATATCACTTAATTTTTTTTTTCAAACTTGAATTTTAATAGTCTTTTTGGAAGCTAGAGTAGCAAGAAGAAAATATGCATGTTTAGAGAGTCTGATGTAGAATTTTTTCAAAATTACTAGGGAGACCAAGAAGACCCAAATGAGGCTTCAAATCTAAATATTTCTTAAAATTACAAAGAAGACAAAGAATCCCTATGAAGACCTCAAGGTTAGATATATTCTAATGAAGTATGGTTTTCAAAATTACTTGGAATCTCTTGCAAACTACCTCAACCTAAATTATTCTAAATGACATGGAAGGTCTTGTAAATTACCTCAACCTTTCAAAGTAAGAGAAGTAATAGCACTCAACACACTTTTCAAGCTAAAAAACATATATAGTGTTCTAAATATGTATCAAAATGAGACTCATGAAATTCTTTGAAATTACTTGTATGAGTACTTTGGAGTTGAAATATTCTAGAACTAATTCTAAATGAACACTCCAAAGTTGAAATGCTCTGAGGGATGCTATATTTTGGAGCTAAAATATTTTGGATATAGTTATAAATAAACACTCTAGTGCTGAAATATTTCATGGGACACTATATTCTAGAGTTAAAATACTTTAGAACTAGTTCTAAATAAACATTTTACCATTAAAATACTTCGGAAGATGTTATACCATAAATTTGAAATGCTTTAAAACTAGTTCTAATGAACACTCTCTAATCCAATTAAAAATAACAATTTACCTAAAAAAAATCCTTCTTATTCTAATCCAACTCAAAGATTAGATGAATAATTAAATCAATAAAAAAATTTAAAATATAAAACATTAACCAGATAAATGCTAAAGTTGATGATAGTCATCTTGTCCATTTAAACAAATAAAACACAAAATATGAATGCACTTGGTAAAAAATTTATAATTATCATATCCACATGAACGAAATTTCTTGTGTTCCTTAATTAACTCTTTTAGTATGAAAATCTTCCAAACACAAATAAACATCCAATAGTCACATCAATCTTTGATTCACTTTGCAGACCATAGACTAATGGTTTAGAATTATAATAACATCAACAAATTTTGTAAGTTCTTAGTTTTTATATAGAAAAAAATATGGATATTTACCCTAAATAAATAAATAAATAATAAATAATATACGTTTAAGGTTTATAAAAGCAACTAGAATATTAAAAAAAAAAAGTTTAAAGTTTATCAAAGAAACAAGGATATTAAAAAAAATGTAAAGTCTACATCCCACATACATATTCATTTATGCATCGTGCTCTCTATGAAATTCTTCATGTTTACTCCTAGCTAATAACTATCTATGTCACTAGCACATCCATTCAGCCTCTAGGTGGTGCCCCCCATGCATCTTGTCATGGAGGAGGAGATTACGCCGGCCATCCTACCCAGTAGGGGAAGGAGGTAGTGGTTGCCACCCTAAATGCTACCTAGGAGGGGAAACACTATAGTGCAAGGTGATACTGTGAGAGTGGCACCTAGAATGGATGCAATAATGCCCACCATGAGGTGGTTGACGCACTCTATCATCCAATATGGGATCCTTGGGTGGAGAAGGTGGAACCCCAAAGATGCCCAAGCTCCATAGCCACTTTATTGGCTTGGACTTAAATTTGTAAAAGAACATTGAAGATGATACAAGATTTGTGTAAAGAAGAAACACTACAATCAACAAAAGAATGATTAAACATGAAATTATTTATTTCTTTCCAAATCCAAAAGATAATCTTCACTCTAAAAGTATGCCAAACTTGCGTATACTTTAAGGGCACCACAAGATTGTCTCCAAGGAGGATATGTTGTCAAAGGAAGAATTAAGGATGGAAAGGCCTGAAGACATCATGGATCCAAGTCTAAACCCTTTGAACTTTGGAACATAACCAAAAGAGATGATAAATCATCTCAAGGTAGCCACAAAAGGGGCATGTAGGTAGGTGGACTCCAAGCTAGACGATTCTTCTTCCAATATGTAAGTATTGGTGTAGTATACATAATCAAAATGAGTAAGCTTGGGCTATACACAAGCTCCCCCAAAAGTGTTGAAGTGAAAACTCCATATTTTAATAGATGAGTGTATCCCCCAACAAGTGTTAAGCTTGTCAACCATGGGCAAATCGGGGGTGAGACATGTATAGCCAAGCCGAGAGGTGTAATTATGAAGAGGGGTCTCGACATACTACTTCTAGTCCTTCCACCATAGATGAGTGGAATGGAATGATATTTTATGAAGCATAGAGGCTGTGATAACATTAAGAATCTCTTGATAGGACTCCTAGTTTGCATTGGCTATAGATCCTCTACCTTCTAGCCTTACTCTTGCTATGTAAAATTTATCCTTTTTAATGACTTTGTGACTTGTTGCTAGGCTTTGCCTAGATTATGATACTCTTGTTTTTGCTCCAACGCTCTTGCTAGTGTGACATGGTGTGCTGTCATACCACCTTTATTATTATTATTATTATTATTATTATTATTATTATTATTATTATTATTATTATTATTATTATTATTATTATTATTATTATTATTATTATTATTATTATTATTATTATTATTATTATTTATTTATATATATATATTTTTTCTATTTAGTTGATATATAGATATATTTCATAAAAAAAATATTCATGTTTACACTTTTGTCATTATTTTATATTATTTAGTTTGTTAATAATTATTTTAAGGTTTTAATATTTTATATAGTGGTTCAGTATAGTGAAACACATTTTTTATATTAAATGGTATATAAGTTGCTTTCATTTTTTCCCTTTCTTCTTCCAATAGTTATTCATATTTTAAAAAATTTATAGTTTATTTTATTATTTTATATGGTATTTTTTTTGGTGTCATTTTTTTTATATTATTTTGGGTTCATTCAAAACAATAAATAATATAAGTTGTCATTAAATTTAGTTCAGATTAAATTGCATGTTTGTTAAATATATTTAGATACAATAAAAAAAATGTTGAGATTTATACTATAGGGATTGTAGAAAACATATTCTTGATAAAGGTTTTTGGGGTTCCTTTCATTGAATTAGTTGATCCATTTTAAATACATTAATGTAGTGAAATACTTATATGTTGGTTGATCTAGTTCCTACATATTGTTTGAGTTATCACATATTAGTTGCTTCAATTCCCATCCATGAATAAAAACCATCAGTTTATGTGTCAAGTTCATGTGTAAGCAGGAACACAATACAATTTTTGAGTGGTGTCTTCTTCCCATGTTCATACTAAAAGGGGGTAGGGGTAAGGGTGAGATGGTGAGGGAGTTGGGGGGTGGGAGTGATTATTTGAAATATCTATTAGTCAATATAAACATATTATAGATATGAGAAAATATGCATATTCAATGATTTATGAAACTGTATAATGAATTTAAATAAACAACTCATATTAAATAAACTTGAGAGAAGTGATTATAAGGATTGTGATAATACTTATCTCCTTGATTTTAAGAGATCAAGAGGCAATATATGTAACTCTCAATCTTTGAAAAATTTAACAATTTTTTTTTTGTGTAAAAAATCTAACCAAATCTCATAGTTTCCCTATATGTTGGTGTTGTGACACAAGTGTTTTCTTCATGCTTCCTAAAATCTTACTTTTGTGAATTTCTCTGTATAAATTGGTGCTCATTTTCTTGGATATAAGTTTGAATCTCTCTTCCATCTTTGAGGCATATAATCTCTCTTCATTATTTTAGGCATGATGATATACCTATCACAATGTTGTGCATTTGAGGAAATTCATCTCAACATAGATGTATTGATGAAGTTCATTAATTTACTAGAGGACATTATTGTGTTTAGCATAACACACTTCAAATTCAACTATCAATGAGTGATTTTTTTTTGTATAATGTTGCTCCATAAAGTCTTTCACTGCTTGAATAGTTTCAACCTTTTGTATTAATCATTATAGCATTTTAAAGGGTAATGTTTCTCATGCAAAGATTCTATGAACTTGTATCAATTTTTAGTACGGTCTTTTTATAAGATGCATTTCTTGTGGATAAATTTCCAAAAGAAAATCATTGAAGGGTCAATATTTATGGTGGAAATAGTAATCATATCTTTGTTGGTGTAACTATTGGTGAAGAAATGTCTTTAATTGTTGCATCTAATAATCAAGTGATTTAACAACAGTTTTTCTTTATAACATCAATATGTTAATGTTGAATTACATTTTTAATAGAGTGTGGATCTAAAATAAGGGAATTATAAAATTTAAGGCACCCAAGGACCTAGAGGGTGCATCAATAGATCATAGAACTAATGAAAAGGGAATTCTTCTATTTCACCAATGCTTCTTCTATGAAATGACATACATATTCAAAGTATTTAAACATTTTATTTAGAGTATCAACCATCTTTGTCCTTGTTTTTTTGCTAGGACAATCCTATCTTATATGAAGCATTGATACCCCTATTTGAAGAGTGTACAATGATCTCCCGTTTGTTATGTTTGTGACCTTTTCTAAGTCCTTTATGTGAAATTCGCTTTATATTCTAGAGAAGATACACTTTCTGGGCCTATCCCTACCTATATATATGGCATGTGGATTGGGTTGGATCCTAATGATGTGACCATTTTATATCTATTCAACTATTTTCTCATTTTTACTTTTGAATTTATATCTTTTTATCAGTGTAATATGATCGAGGTTTTTAATGGTTAACCAATTTTATAAAATCTAGTATTTTGTCTAGTTTTACATGCTCTATACTAGTGTATTCTAGGAAATTTTTCTATGTCATCCCTAGTGGTATCCTCTTTAGGGCTTTCGAAATCATTTTTATTATTTAATTGAAAAAGGGAAAGGTAGAATCCTCCATATCATCACTAAATGACATCATCTATAAGGGTCTAGGATGCCTTTTTATTTCCTAACAATGAAGAGGGTATGTTATAATCCTCTTGAAATATTCCACTCCTATCCATTAGGAATGGGTTTTAAAGGATCATTTTATGGATCATGGTTGGGTTGTCAAATTATCTTTTTAGGTGATTGAGGTTTTGGGATTTATAGTCTTTTTTATTTTTTCATGTCATTTTGGAACTATTAAAGAATTTTCCTCTCTTAATCATTTATCTTTCTAGATCATTTTAAAAATCTATTATGAGTTTTTGATTAATTTCTCTATATAAAAGAAAAAACTAAATAGTAATTAAATAGATGTCAAATTTCTCTAAATATATACATTACTATCCAAATCAAATATATTATATCTTAAAATCACTTCTCTAACCATAAACTTGTGATTCACTTATTTATTTATAGGTTGTCCCTTTATTAGAAGTGTTATTCAATTATTGCATGTCTCTATTGACCTTTCTAAGGTCTTTCCCTCCTCTCATTTCAGTTTTAACGTTAGATCTAAGTAGGTCCCAAGACATATAGATATAGGCCACGATGACATGACCACATCTACTTAAAAACAATATTTTTAGATATATGGTGTTATTGGTTATCCTCACCTACTAAACCCATATGTTGGAACTGAAAAATCTATCTATACATAGTTTTTCTTTCTTTCTTTCTTGACTTCATTTTATTCACTTGTTTATCCCGATTTGATTTGTTCTTTGTCTTATGCATGACTTATGGGTGTTTAGTCTACATAATTAATCCATATAATTCCCCCTTGGGTCTCTCATTGCCTCCACCTTATTTTTATTTAAACATCCATCTTGTATGGATTTCAAATTTACCATCTTTTTTATATGATTTCATATTTTTGGTTCTTTATTGCCTTCTTTCTAAAGTTTAAATCAAGATTTATATATCACTATTTTTTTTTTATTATTATTATTATTATTATTATTATTATTATTATTATTATTATTATTATTATTATTATTATTATTATTATTATTATTATTATTATTATTATTTAACCATGGCCCTTGACTTTGATTATTTTCCCATATCAAAATATTGTGTGACCTTCCCTATGATGACAACATCAAAAAGGCTTTCCACCCTAGTGTGCACATAATTTCAAGGGAAGTTGTGGGTTAGCAGGAATATCTAGCTTCATGATTATTCTCACTTTCACCCCTATGATTTTATTCCTCTTTCATTGTTTCAAATCTTCTAAAAATAACACAGCAATTTTTTTTTTTTTAAATCCTTTTATCTTTGTCTGTTACATAGTTACACATTTTAACATATCATTATTATATGCTTACTTTTAGAAGTTATATAGACATTGGTTACGCATGTGTTTTTGATGGTGCTATTGAGTTATATGACAAATACATATGTTTTGATATATGGTTATATATCGGTAACGACGAAGCCTCACACTACATTGGGTGCATTCTTATGCCTAGTTTAGAGGTATCTCCATCAGTGCTTCGATTTTATTTTATTTTCTTACCATATTAAGATTTATATTATATGATTTATATATATCTTCTGTTCTTTGATTCAGTGTTTATTTTTGCTTTGTTATATGAATGCTTTGTGTTAGTTTTAAATTATTTTGTGTGTTTGTTACATTACTTATTGTTTAACATGCCTCTCTTATTTTTTTTTACTTTTAATCTTGGATACATATATTTCTTTGTGTGACTATATTTTATAACATACATTTGATGATTTATTTTTGGAATCTATATCACATGTTTATGGTTTCTTACTTTTTTGTGACATTACTTGTTTTTTGTACTTTGTGTGGATTTCTTGTCCTGTATACTTTGCATGTGGCATATTTTTATATATTTACTCTTATTTTTGTATAATTAATTTATTTATAGTGTGATTAACTTATTTTATTTGTGTACTTTATGTTATTATGACTGATTCCATGATCTATGTCATTGTACATTTACTATAGATTTCCTATATACTTATTACCTATTTTGTCATGGTGTCTACGATGAATCTATTGGGGCATACCATTTTTTGATTTATTGATTATATATTTCCTATTAGGATCATAATAGACTCATGTTTACTTTTATTATACATTACTTACATTAGGGCATAATATTAATTATGCCCTCATTTCTTTTATTTTATCCCCATTGGGGCATACTATTGTGTGCACCTCATTGCTTATATATTGTCCACATTGGGGCATAATATTGTGTGTGACTCATATTTTAATTTACATAGACTCCTTATATATTATGCACATTGAAATATATAATGTCAACCATCCTCTCATACCATTTTTTTATGCAAGGGAAAACCATTAATACCTTTGCTTACATAGTTTGCCCCCATAGTGTCATACTCTCTCGATCCATATATGTGTTTTAATGATGAAATATTTATTTGAATATATCAAATTATTTGATATATGTGTTTTAAATGATTATTTTATGTTATGATATTATATATTTTACACATGGTAGACATAATCCTTTTGTTTGAGATGAATGATATGAAATTTATTTTATCCCTTAAAAGGTAGTATATGATATGGTTTTTATAAATCAATTACATGTTGATACATAATAGTTATGATTGTTATAAAATAGGCTATAAATATTTATATGTTTTTTGATTCTAAATTTTGAGGTGCACACCATATAGAACTTGTAAGAACACTTTGCACACTAAATAACTATAATAATTATATGATGCTACATAAACTCTTTTCAACAAATGCCCTATTCAACCAATTGATTTGAAATAATTTTGGTTTCCCTTCTAATTTTATAAGATATCTTAGTGGTTATTTAATTTATACTCTCTTTGGAGAGAACATTGTTGACCCCATTTTACATTTTAGTTCAAATATATTCTTTTCGGTTGTATCTTTGTTTAAACTTTTTTTAGAGGGAACATACATTTGTAAGATCAAAATCCACATGTTTTATACTTGAATTACCCCATTATGGTTTGAAAAAGAGATTTTATTAGTCATATTTCAAATTGGAAATAGTAATCCATCCATCTTCACCACAAATTTGAGAGATTTGAAGTAGTGTTTTTGACATCAAGGTGACATGAGAAGCTAGAAAAGGGAATATTTTATTTTGCCTTTAGAGTATTGTAAATAAAAATATAAAAATAATTGGTATTGCATGCATCTCCAATATGAATATCAATGGTTTCCTTAAGTTCCCATGAAAGATCAAACTCAACATGCAAACAAGTTTTTTTAAGGATAAATTGACAAGTACTTATTTGGTTCATGACAAACATGTCAAACTAAGAAAAAGGCTAATGTTGAGGAGAAGCCAAAAAATCAAAATATTATAGGGGAATTCAATCCAAACAATGACCTTATGGATAGAATCTTCCAAAATAAAAATGTCATAGGTCCATGGTGAAAAAAATCTATAATTTTTGACAAATGAATGATAGAAAAAATAAAAACAAAATTAAACCCTTAGTAATACTTTTGGATTGCATCAAGCTTAATCCCACTAATAGTCTAAGCAGGTTACAACCTGTTTTCAAGCATACTTTTCAAAAACAATGAATCGGTGTATATTGATCAATCCATTTGTAAGTATTGTCAATGTCAAGAATTGGCAAAAGAACATTGAGTGAAGGTTTAATATCCTTACCTTGTGGAGTAATTTTGCTATGAATTTTTGAGGTTTTTATGTCAAAGGTACCATCTCTAATTACTTCACTACCAATATTTGTAGCTTTAACAATTGAATTAGTTTTGTGTGATGCCATTAAAAAAATAAATAAATCTTCGAATGTTGGGATTACTAGAATAAAAGAAATAATAAATATGAAAGAATTGATATATACCTTAGTTTTAATTAAAAACATGATATGATTAAAAAATGGTTAATGGCAACATATATAAAACCCTAGTGGAGCTCTCCATGTAACTTTCCCCTCAACAATACCTAAAAAAAATACAAGCATTAGATCTAAACATGGGAGTATGTTTATATATCTTGTTGAGTAATATACAATAAAAAGATAGATAACTCCATTATAAAATTTTAAATAAAAAATTATACTTTAAATTAATATCTTATTTATGAGTAAAAATATATATATATATATATATATATATATATATATATATATATATATATATATATATATATATATATATTAGAGATTAATTTCAAAGTTTTTTATTTAAATTTTTTACATAATAAATTGATTAATAATTTTATTGATTTTCCCATTCACCGCTGAAAAATAATACTATTCTAAATACATTACTATGTGAAAGTTGAAAAAATATTTTTGGAAAAAAAAAAAAAAAAAAAATCCAAACTCTATCATATTATATTATGAATTTTCAATTAACTATTTTAAATTATAAAAAAGAAAAAAAAAAATCTAAATAATAATCAAACAAATATCAAATTTCTCTCAATACACACATCACTATCAACTCAAATATCTTAAATCTTAAAATTACTTCTCTAACCATAAACTCATGTTTCACTTATTTATTTGTAAATTGCCCTTTTCTTAAAGTGTTGTTTAATTGTTCACGTCTGCATTAGCCTTTCCAAGATATTTCCCTCTTCTCATTTCATTCTTAATGTTAGATCTACTTTTAGAAATGTGAATTTAGTTCTGTTGGCTTGTGTTTAGATTTACAAATAAAAAACTACTTGGGAATAACAAAGCATTAATGTCAGATTAAAAATGTTTTAAGGCTTGCTTTACTTACAGGATGAAAAGAGACGTGGTTGGGATGTAAGTAAGATGGTTCCTTTTCTCACGTCTCCTTGAAGTCATGATAATGAAAAGAAGAGTAAAATATCCCCTTCTTCATCTCTCCCTAAAGTCATCATGATGATGATGGTGTGGAGGCAATTGCCGTTCGATTGTTTCCAAGTTCCTTTGTTCGTTAAACTTTTAATCTTATTTTGGAAAATGTAAATTCCCACTTTAGAAATGTGAAGGTTTAGATTAGGATTTGTGGTGGCTTCTCCGTTGATCGTTTTCTTATTCTGGAGATAACGTCGCAAAGGGCTCAGTAGGAAAAGTGACTGGAAGAAATCTTGTGAAAATGTTTTGCCGTCTTCTGACAGCTAAAGTGGCTTGAAGCGTTTTGCAATAGGGAAGAAGATCACACGGAATCTTGGTTTCGAATTTATTGAGATTGTGCATATTATGGCTCTGCAGACTTATATTTAGGGAGCTTCACCGATGCTACTGTATCTAATGTCAGTGACTGTGCATCCACTCCGGTGCCTTCGTTGTGAGTATACACCACATTATATCCATCGTCCTCCATAGCTTTCAAGTCGGAAGTTCACGGAAGAAAAAAGGGTCCACGGTTTTTTTTTGAGTTACGATGGACTTCAGCCTTGAACGATGCGGAGGATGATGGATATATTGTGGTGTATACTCAGCATGAAGGCATTGGAGTCTCCGATTTTGTGGTGATGGATGCTTGGTAACTGGTGTTAGATATAGTGGCATCTGTGGAGCTTTTTATGACAGTTTCGTACGGATTCTATGGCCTCTTCATCTTAGTGATAAAGATTTGGCTACTCTTATATGATAATTTTGTAATTTTTTTTAATTTTTAATTTTCTATTTTGACATGATAAATATATCCTGACTGTTAATAAGATGTAGATGTATTGGTCAAGTGGTTTGGTTGTGTTTAAACGCACCGAATTTCAAATATTACTTAGTATATTAAATCGATTATAGTCATTAGTGACACTAGTGATATTGGTGATATAGATAATTTATATAGAGATATGAGCCTCCAATTTATATCTTAAATTAGTTTGTAACTCTAATCAATACCACCCTTCTTGGATTTATAATTTCAATTTCTATAAAAACATTTACTCATAACTAAATAAAAGTAAATTTATCACATTACAGGTAATAATCCGCATCCAAATATTATAATTTGAAATGTTGTCTTTGGAATGTTTGGTATTCATTTATGCATCTCTACCAAGAATTATGCCTTTCCTGAAATTCATCATGTTTACCTTTGTGTCATTGTTTTATATTATTAAGTTTATTAATGTTTTTTTTAATTTGTTTGTTTGTTTTGAAGGTTTTAACCTTTTGTATAGTAGTTTGGTATAGCAAGTCACACATTACATGTTATGCAGTACAATTGTTTGTTTGTTTTGGTGTTGTGACAATAGTTGTTTAGATTTTTTTTTAATTTATGATTTTTTAAAGTGTTTTTATATAGTAACAATTTTGGTGTCATTCATTTTATATTATTTGGGATTATTCTAAACAATAAATAATATAAGTTGTTATTAGTCTAGTTGTTGGATCAAATTGTATGTTAGTGAAAAATATCTAGACATATTTTTAGTTGAAATAGACATCTATAAAATCTAGTTTATGTTGTGGATGAATATGAAACTAAACATAATGTCAAAACTATTAACTTTTAAGAATTATCTTGCAAAGTGAGTAGTAATTCTAATGGAGGTTGGAGGCAATGGAGGTAGGAGGCTTAATATCACCTCTTATCAACTGCTAACAAAGGGGACACAAATTTAATAGTGGCATCACTATCTACATCAAAAAAATTAAAGCCAATAATGATTTTTAGTGGTAGTAGAATCATCTTTATTTTTCACAACTAAGAGACAATAATGTTAGCATGTGTGTTGTCATTGATGTCAAAGGATTGATGCCATGTGTGCAATGATGTCAAGGGTAAGGACAAAGTAGTGATGTAATAGTATGATCAGTGTCATTGATGTCAAGAAGACTAAGCAAAGTAAGTATTGTTTGAGGTTGTTCATGTTGTATCTAGCATGTTGATGTGGTTTTAGGTTAAGGTGAGATTCCAAGATGGCAGAGCTCATATAAGCATGGAATGAGGTGTGATAGGTTAGGTCAAAGGTGTTTACCAAGTTTTAGGTCTTGAAGAGGAAAAGAAATAAATATAGTATGTTCAAAATTCTATTGTGCATGTAAATTGAAGGTTTCATAGCTCAAGAAGAGGTTTAAGATGTTCACTAGCATGTGTCCAGTTTACGTGGTGACTTGAGCCTTACGGGAGGGTGAAATGAATAAAATAAGGATTTACAAAAGTGGAAGAGACCCTGAATACTATCAGAATATCACATTAGAGATGAAGTAAAGGTCTAACAATGTGTGTGTAGGTGATGAGCCATTCAACTATTTGTTTCAAAGCTATCAAGGTACAAATTGAATGCAGGGTTGCCAAGTGTTCAAACCTCACCCAATCGGATCAAGGATCAATGGTATGTGGGTGATCATTTAAAGTCAATAAATTAAATATCTATGATGCATTCAATCATGTAGATGGAGATATAACATCAAACTTGAAGTCAATAGTTCAAAGGATCCTAAGATTGAACATGATGGCGCCATGTGTCGTAATCACAATGAATTGGTAGGAAATCAATGGTGAGTGTTTCATCATATAAATCAAAGATCTAAGATGCAAGTTAAATAATGCATATGGAGATATAACGGTGAGCATGAAGTCAATAGGTCAAATAATCATGAGATTAAATGCGATGGTGTCATGTGTTATAATCACAGTGAATTGATAGCAAATCAATGGTGAGCATCTCATCATACAAATAAAATATTGATGGCATGCGTTCAACTGTGTTGATAGAAATTGATGGTGTGAGTTGAGTTAATCAGTCAATAAGACTAGATTGCATGCAAGACCACTATATGACATAAGAGCGTTAACTAAATGCAGATTGATAGTAGGGTACACAAAAGGTACATGGGGCTGCCAAGTGTCACAATCTCAGAAGCCCAGATCAAAGATTAATGATGAGCATAAAGTCAAGGCCAAGAGATTCTCAAGGAGATTAATAGATTGAATTTAATGAAGTTTATAGGGGGCATGAGATGAAGACACATTTCTGAAGTCACAATGTTTTGAGGTGTTATTAAATAAGCCTTCAAAGTGGCATGCCTAAGTAATGAAGATTGTGAAGGTGTATGTCTCTTGTAATGATATGTATATTACTTGTTTACCATTATACATCTATATATTAGTTATTGGAATTGATTTTAAAGTGTCTAAAGATATCATGAATACATTTGGAGGTCAAGGTAGTATCCTACAGGTGTTAGGAGTCTTGTTCACCATGACTTTATTTTGAGTTAAGATTGTTACAAACATGCTAAGGGAAGTGAAGTGTTTAAGGTCCTGTGAAAAATGAAGATGTATAAAATGGACATATTGATTTTGTTGGAGACCTGATTAGGGATTTGTATAATTAGGGCTATGATGTTATTAGAGACCTAAGTTTTGGAGACATGTTCTATAATTAGGGCTTTCTATAATTGCTCATATGGCTACCAAATTTTATATTTAACATGTTGGTTCTTTTTCTTTTATGGTATGTTTATGTGAGGACATGCCCCCAAAATATGTCTAGTTTAGTTATAAAAATGACTTCTAAAGGTAGTATTATAATAATCCAAAGTTGGGATCCAATATAAATTGTCTTGTTTCAATTAGAGTCTATTTGGGTGACTTTTTCAAAGGTCCAACTCCACAAAAATATGAGCATAGAAACCATTTACTTAGATGAATCATCATCCATCTTGTTGAATGTATCAAGCATGTTTCAAAGGGAAATTTTAGAGCCAAACCCAAACTGACATTTTGGACACCACCATTATTGAGGGATCAAAATCTAAAAACTTAGGGATAGTAAAGAACCCAACACTACTCGAACCCAAAGTCCTTCCTAAAAATCTTTTAGGAAATCTTTAAGTTCAAAAAAGTAACTATGAATAACCCTTTAGAGCATAACTAGATCTCATAGTCACTAGTCTATGTAGCATAGATCCAATGATGTAATTTTTTTGATCAAGGCTAGAACCCATTGAACCTACAAATAACTGCATATTATTTAAATGTATAAATTATCTTTGTTTCCTTAGGTTGAGACATCTCCACTATCGACACTTCATCTTAATTCCTCATAATGTATGAACATGGGGAAATGGAAGGTAAAGCTGATGGTAGAGGAGTCTTATGGTGAGAAATCTCCTTGTAGGAGAAACCAAAGCCCTATTTCATCATTATAGAAGATGAAATAATTATTGTCACCATTAAGGAGGACAAAAAAGAGGTGAAGATATTCATCATAAGCCTCAATCATCGGATGCTCCACTAGCCATAGGGTTTCCACTTCCATTGATTAAGGTTTTTGTCATTCTTAGACCATATTTTTATCTTAGATACAAAAAAATAATGTTTGACATTTCATAGCATTTCATAATGTGTAAAATCTCCTAACTCACAAGTGAAAAACATAGTGAACTCACCATCACTAGTTAAGACTTTGAAACATCGATAGCTAACTGAAGATCCACTCATATTTGTTTCTAGTATTATAATTGAGAAAGGGGGTTTCAACAAATCACTTATAGTATTTCAAACACGGTCAAAGTTTTTTCACTACAATTTTATTAAAATAAAATTGTAAGCTCACTACAAAGGTAATTAAAACAAAATTTTGAAACACATACTTAAAAATCCACCACCCAATCAAAACCTGAAATAAAATTTATGAATGGTGAAAAACCTACTAGAGTTTAAGACCAGAGCTCCAAAAATAATTAACCAAGAAATAAATTTGACAAAATAGTATAGTATAGTGTAAATAGATACGACACTAGCATGCAACCTAAATAGTTAAGCCCAAAACCATGAAATACAATAATTAAAAATTTTGATCTAAAAGATTGCATAGTTGAACTATCAATGATATGAAACTTTACTAGTTATTTGTTCATAAATTATCCCAAATAATGGGGTTGAGAGGAATTTAGATATTAAGTTTGAAGGAATATTCTATATTTGAAAAAAGACTATAGAGTAAACTAAACTAGGAACTCTTTAACCTATAAATTATCTAACAAATAAGATTTTATAGGGTTGCTCCCTTATAGAGCCATGCTACATAACAATAAAGAGGAAGGCACAAATACCACAGTTTAAGGCACATTTCCTGAATTATCTAACAAAGTCTTGAGATGAGCTTCTTTCAAAGCCACATTATTGGCCTGTACTTGAATTTATATAAATATATAAATGATATAACCATAACTTGTTTATAATTGGAAAATGTTTAGTAGGTGTAATGTTAGAAAAAATAGTTGTATTTATTTCCTTACAAATAAAAATAATAATTTCCACTTGAAAAGTATATCAAAGCTATATTATTTTATATGTAACAAAGTCCAATCCCCAAATATAACAATCTACGATGAAACGGGTTTAAGTCAAAAGGGTTTTAAAAATACTTGTATCTATATCCAAGCCTATTTAACTATAATACAAAATGAAAAAAAAATGTTTGGCATTTTCAAAACATTTCATGTTGTCTAAAACCTCCTAACTCACAAGTGAACAAAATAGTGAAGATACCATCCCTAATCAAGCCTTTGAAACACAAATAGTTGAGGGGAGATCCAATCATATCTATTTCTAGGAATATCACTGAGAAAGGAGGTTTCAATAAAATAATTATAGATTTTCAAACATGGTCAAACTGATTTGACTACAATTTTATGTAAAAAAATTATAAATGGAACTTCAACAGTATTTTCAGAGAATTCTTACTCTCTATTGTGGAGGTGTAATTTGGATTTGAATGATAACTAAAAAAATCCAAGAATGAATGGTTCAAGAGATTAAACCTCCAATATTTTGTATGCCTCATATAAAGTTGTTGAGGATTTGAACCCATGGCACTTGATCAAAAGGAACATTATGAAAATTGATAATTTTGGACCACCACAGTTATAAAAAATAGATAACCCATCATGAGTTACTATTATTGTGCATTCCTAGTCTTTATGGACTATCAATGTGTGTGTGTGTGTGTGTGTGTGTGTGTGTGTGTCTATATATATATATATATATATATATATATATATATATATATATATATATAACCATATAATTCCCCAAATCATTAATTGGAACTATCATCTAAATAAGGTTTTAAAAATCTAATCCCTTACATGCAAATGTGCTATAGGGACTTCTAACTTAGAATATAAAATTAGAATATTTTAGGCATTTATTTGTGCACTATAAGAGTTATATGCATTAACATTATAATCTAGTGTTATAACTAAGAAAATTTCACTAGGAGGGGCTCATTAAAATACTAACACTCTATTATAAACATAACATACCCTAGTTTGGTGATCATCATAGAGTAAGATTTGTACCAAATATGTGCAAGTTGATGACCACCAAATTGCTTACTATTAGACCACATTTCAATATAAGTGGGTCTCCTTGAGGGACATAAAACTAAATTCCAAATCTGTTAGGTACTAGTGGGAATGGGGACATGATGCAATACATAATTATTAATATAAAACTATAGGTTTTATAAATTTCATTATCTTAAATTCCATTCAAAGTTTTCTTTGATGACAATGCCATTGACCTAATTCCTAACTTTTACAATTTGATTTCCATAGTGGAATAAAAAGGTGGTGGTGTGATTGATCGCCTCACTCCACTACTCAATCTAGCTATTAGTGTATGGCAGACATGGAGCCAAATTCCACATTTTGGGGATGTGTCGAATAATGCCCTTGTGGATGAGAGTGGATGTGTTTATAAATAATTGATTGTGTGGGAATTTAATATGGTCAACCCAACTCCACTCTGAAATTGATAAGACTATGATCAAAAAGTAAAATTTATGAATGGACCATGATAGTTTTTGCATAGAAATTAAGAAAGAGAACATGTGTTGTTTAGTAAGCATGACACAGTCCAACCATTTTAGGATCCTATTGGTGTCAACTAAAAAATCATATTAATTAATGTGTGTCATTAAAGGAGTGGTTCCCATGAATGGTTAAAATAATACCATGATTCACATTATCTCACATACCATCTCATCCAAAATGCATTAGATTTATCCTCCGGAATCTCAATCATATTAAATTTATAGAAAATATTTTCCATAGTAAAAAATGTTTTGACTCCACAAAAAATCAATGCCTACTTATCTCAACCACAATATCAAAATATTGATAGCCATATGGCTAAAGGGTCATAAATTAGAACCCATTTGTATTGACTTAAGATAGGGGACCAATCCTCAAATATTAACCTCAAGTCTCTCAGGGCCAAATAAGTCAAGGAGTAGAATTAAGCCATCAAACTTATGTATAAGTGCCTCATTAATCTATCATAAATATCCTATGTTTTCTTAGACCAAACTAATTAGTGATCTAATCCCACAAATATTTGGTGGAAAGGACATAATTTATAGGAATTTTCGGATGTTGTGCCTTGTAAATTATTCCATTAAAAACTAAAACATTTTGGTGTTCCTATTTCTCTTGATAGTCTCTTTCATGTAATGCAACGCATGGCCAATGAATTAATACAAATTATTTATGGATTTCCTTGTGAGTTATCTAAAGTTAATTGGAAAATTGTAGGTTTGACATATTGCATGTTTACAAGAAATCTTTGGAAAATAAACCATTAGGAGCTATCATCAACAAATAAAATATTAAATTCATCCCTGAATCTAGTGATTTAAAGATTATTACCATTTGGAACCCAATCACCCTTTTGGATGTTTCTTATAAAATTATTGCCAAGGCCTAAGGGAATCATCTTTTCCATATTCTACCTACAATCATTACCCCTAAGAAAACGAGCTTCATTAAAAATAGATCTATATTGGATAATTTAATTTAAGTTTAAGAAGGAATGCAATGGGATTTTTCCTATTTCCAAACGACCATATTTATCAAAATTGATTTTTCAAAATATGATAGGAAATAAAGTCTATTTATTCTTTCCATGGTTATGGCTTTGGGTTCTGTCCAATTCTTTCTCTTGGCAATGAAAACTTTATTTTTTGATGCATCAACCTACCTCACAATTAGTGGGTACACACTTTGGAATTTTTAACTCCATTCAAAAGGGTTTTCATCTAGATCCCAATATTTATGTTTTGGTTATGGAGGTGTTTGGTTACATTCTCTCTTACAAATCAAATTGAGGATTTAGCAAGGGTATTTTTACTCTTGACCACTTATCTAAGCTCATCTATGGGTAGTTTACAAATTATACCTTCCTTACTCTTGATGAGAAATAAAATTATTGTAAAGAGGCACTTTAATGCCTTGACATTTTTTGTAAAGCCTTGAGGTCTAATTTCTAATGGGATAAAACCTATGGTTATAGATAGAGCATGATGACTTTGCCTGATGTCTTCATCCTTATAAAAGGAAATGGATACATAAAGGATAGATATTTAAGTTCCTTGACATTCATTTTTATTTTTATATCTGTCCTAAAAATATGTGGTAATATATTATTGATAGACTAGAAAATAAGATTTCATATTAGATTTCCAAACCTGTCTCTTTAGATGGTACCTTTTAAATTTGTATCAAAATCCTCACAGACCATTGATGATTACAATCCTCATGTTTAGACCCCTCCAAATCCTCATATGATAAACTATCAAAGGTTTGTATATATTTTTAATGGACAATGCTAATCAAACTAGAGGCTATCACAAGGTATATTGGGACATCCATTGCCTTCCTCATGACAAAGAAGGAATGGGCATCACTAATTTCCACATAAAAGCATAGCATCACTTGTGATAAGTGGGTGGATGGATAAATTGATGGTAATGAGGCTTGGAAAATTCTTATAATCCAATACATTTTTGCAAGTACCCCTCATGGTAAAAATAATTGGAAAAGTATTGGCCTACACACTCTATATATTACCACTACCCTTGACGGGATAGAATGTTCTTTTGTATCCAATAACATATATGAAATGTTTTTAAAGATGTCAAACCTTTTCTAAAATGGGTTGGTGGATATCATAGTGATATTTAATTTCAAAACCATAAATTTGGTGGTCTCCTATAATAAGCAATATATGTTTTCCTTTTACATAAATGCCAGATGTATGACCCACTATAGAATTAAGTTTTTTAAAATATATTTTAGATGTGTTTTAGAACTCAATTTTTATAATAATGGATTGACAACCTTTTCCAATTGTTCCATCTATAGCCCTTTTCTTGGTGCTTGGTTTTCATGGGGATAAAGCTTACTAGACAACTTATATTGCTTTTAGATAGAACTCATTCAAAGCTATAATTTTAGTAAACCTATGTAAATTTAGGAATTCATAAATTACTAACAATGAATAACCATCTTCATAGTTTATTATTAATGACAAGGTGATTATTTTCTATTCAATTGTTATTTAGATCAAACTCTTGAAATATATACTCAGCAATTGGAGGAAGGATCCCTTCACTATGATTTACGTTTACCTTGACCAACCACTTCATTGATATCCTCCTCTAATGCCTAGATTCCAACAAAATTTCTCTCACAATTAAAGCCACTTCTCCAATCCTCCTCAATAGGGGGTGATTTGGAGTCCACAATTGTTGTGTGGTAAGTTTGTCATTGGCCTATCACAATAGAGCTCTCCTATGAAACAAGTGGTCTAATTGGTATAATTTTTAAATCCATTTTGGTTGAGGAATCTTTGTTTTCATTACCTATATGAAACCACTCATGATGATTTGGTGGTGCTCGATCCTTATTTAGTTGAGCCTTTTTCTTAGAGTGTAAACCTCTCAAGGATGATCTAATTCCACCTCCTTGCTCCTAAAAATATGTTCTTCAAACTATTCTGTAAATTTATGTTGTTACTGTTGGTCGATGTGTTCTTTTTTGGAACCATCTCCTCTCAATGAAGTAGATTTTGAGTCTTACATACCAACTAGTCACTTTCTTGTTGTAATCATCTGTGTATTATTATTTATTGATTAATAAAAAATATAGTGATGTGTTTCAATAGTAATTTCCATTCAAATTAAAATCAAATTGGAAAAGGTAAGAGATAACAATATCCTGAAAGTATTATACCAAAAAAGATACACAAGAGGCAAATAAAAATTACAATTGAGCAAAAATCATGGCTATGTCAAGCCATTTCAGCACTATGTCATATGATCTACCTCTAGATCCATTGGTTAGCCTAAATTGAATCTACATTAAATATTTTTAATGTAGTATTAGAAATAATATGTGTATTTATTTATTTATTTCTAAATAAATAAATATAATTCCTAATAAAAAAGTATGTTAACATTGTTCAAGTTTTGCATGCGAAAAAGGTTGATCCTAAATTTTATCTATCAAAAATTTATTTTGATGTGTTAAAATAAAATATACGTAAACACAGATCTAATATTTTAATTTCTATTTGGCATGAAAAATGAAAAAAACATTTATCATAAAAATAATTATTACTCATATAATGCCTTGCATCACACTCACCAACAATTCAATGCATATAAAAAGGACCTCCCTTGTTTGGTGTAACTTCAACCATGTTAAACATACCACAAAAGATCCATTGTGTATTTGACCGCTTGTTATTAAGCTACCACAAAAGTTGTGCTCTTTCATATACATCATTATAAGCACATGGATTAATAATTTCTATGGAGTAGTTTTCACTATCTAATAAAACCCAAAGAATCTAGCTAGTGGGTTCACATCCATAATCAATTTAATATAATTTTTGTTTGTAATATCCCCTTCAAATAGGGAATATAGAAACACAAAATCTCTGAACAAAGATACAATTTTGAAGAATAAATTCAGAAGATAAACAATAATATAGTCTCTCAATAGCAAATCACAGATCTTATCACTTGTTCTTCTAGAACATTACACAATTGAATCTCTGTCATACAAAAAAAATAATATGGAATATTCTATCTTAAAAGCCTAGGCTTTTGCAAATTCAGAAATTGAGCTTGAATCTGGAGATTCTGTCTCGGCCTGATGTGTCGAACACATAGTCACCGGCGTCAGTCGATATACTGTCGATGTCGGTCTCTATCGGTCCTTCTCTACTGACGTCAGTCTTTAGTCGGCTGATGTTGGTCACTGGGGATCTTTGTCTGCCAAGGTTGGTGTCTAAGTTAATCTGCTGATGCTTACAAATTTTTCACGGCTCTGTACAGACCTGTACAGACTTCGTACGACTGCCAATTAAGCACAACCTGTCTATTTTCAACCCCTAATCTGAAAATATATGGCTCTAATATAGAAGATCTCTATCTGTATAATTTATTGAATCAAAACCTAAATAAAGAAATACCTGAAATACAGTGATAACTTTTGTGTGAAGTTATCTCTCAAATCTGTAAACCTCTTTGATAACTTTTATATGAAGCTATCTCTCAATTTGGCAATAGATCAGCTGATATTTCATAGCCTCTGAATCACACACACTGAAGAGTTGACGTTCTCCAATGCAGATGGAATCCTGGAACGCTTGGCTCAGTCTTCACAGAAGAATTCTTCAATATCAAAAATCAATAATCAATGCATAATCAATAATGGCCTCCATGAGAAACCCTTATACCTTCAAAAGATATGCTTTCCCTAATTAGGGTTTTCTTAAATTAGAATTAGGGTTTCTAAATTAAAATTAGACCAAATAATTAATATTTGATTAAATCAATCAAATATTAATATCTCCCTCAATACATGTCCAATCGAGCCCAAACGAAAGCCAACTAGAAAAATTTTGCTAAACAAAGCCACGCCAATCTCCATCAAGACTGTCTAACCATCCTATCAGCCTACGAGGGTCACATAATAGGCTAACCATGAATTCAGAACATGTCAACTGAAAAGGGGACATGACAATCCACCCCTCCTAAAATTGCTTGCCCTCAAACAATCGCTGAATGACAAATCAACCAGTCCACCTGGATCCCAAATGTAGTCATGATCTCCACCATTGTCAATTAACATGAACTCTGTGCCATGTCCATCCCAACTCTCATTCAATGGTGTCACATCATCTCTAGTACTAAGATAAACACCCCAACATCCAAGCCATAAATGAAAATCAGCAAGCAAACTCCTTACCTGAATAATATCTAAAACTGGATTGTGAATGCTAGAAATAGTCCTATCATCATTAACTCATCACCCAACTGTAATAAAAAGCTAAGTCCCTACCACATGTGATAACTCCTGAACTGAACTCACCTCAAGACCAAGCTCGACCTCATATCTCTCTTGTGTTGGTGCCAATGTGCACTCGTCATCGCACTCCATCATGTCATGTGGTATAGGCATCTCCATCTGATGAAAAAACATATGTTTGAGGTTGTTGCCCCATATTGCCTTAAGAATATGTGTTTTCCCATCAACCTCAAAATGAACCTCCATGTCTTTGAGACGAAGAGTAACTTCCTCAAATGAATGAAGCCACTTCATACCCAAGACTATGTCTATGTCCCCCATGTCTACCACATAATAATTAGCCTTGAACTCATAGTTGTTCAAGCGCAATGGGAGGTGTCTAATCATCTGCTCACACCTAAGAGTGTGACTGTCAGCCACCTTAACTCTGATGCCCTCAAAATCTTTGGTAGTGAGTCCACGCTTCTCCACAAATCTAGCATTTATGAAATTATGTGTGGCTCATGTATCAAGAAGGGTGATAACCTTCTGCCCTACCAAAACTCCACGAAGTCTGAATGACTCATCCAACTAAATACTAGATAGACGTGCCTCCTATATGTGAAGCTCCAACTCTGCCTCTGCCTCTGCCCCCTCAAAACTATTTTGTTGTTCAGAATCCTTTGAATCCGAATCCTCATAATATGCCCACATCACACGATTCACTTTTCCCTTAGCGCTCAAAGGGAAATCATGATGGATATCATATGGACCTTTGTAGTAGAAGGAAAGCTTCTTCCTGCGTAGATCGTTAAGCACCTCACGATCCAAAGGTGGTGCTACTGGATTGGCCTTTGAATCATTCTTTACACCTGATCTATCAATGCTGAAATCCAATCTCTCTGTAACTCTGTTGGAGCACTTATGGTCTCTAGATGAAGAAGTACCTCTGGAGTTAGATTTATTGGATGGGGCTGCCATCTCCATACTATGCGCCTTCTTCATAGCTACCTGTAATGAAGGAGAATCAAAGCCTTTGATCCAACCTCTCAATGGTTCTATCAATCCCTCCATGAAGAGTACTACAAGTGACCTCTCTAAAATGTCAGGAACCATAATTGATAACTTTTGGAAGTCACCAATGTAAGACTCTAGACTGCCACTCTGGCGCAACTGTGCCAACTCTCAAAAATAGGACTCTGGATCCCACCTGTCAAAATGCTCTACCAGCCTATCCAAAAACTCCTGATATGATCTGATCTGATCATGATGGAGTGTCACCATCTCGTGGTGCCACCAATTGTGAGCTACTCCCTCAAGATGTAGTGTCACATATTTGATAGCATCTCCCTCAGCCATCAGTTGTAATGTGAGAAATGTGTCTAGCTTACTAACCCAGGCCTGTGTTGTCACCTTACCACTACCGTCAAACATCACTAGTGTGAGCTTACTCGTAGCATGCTTTAGATCATTGTTCTGGTGTCTAGGTCTCCTATCTTGTCTAACCAATTTGTAGTGCTCTCTCCTTAGATTAGCAAAAAGATCAAAGGACATCCTCTCTTGAACATGATGATATAATAAGTCCCACTCATCATTTGTAGCCATGTAAATACCTACAAATGGGGAATTTCCTGCCTCCTCCTCTGTTGGTGCCTCTGGTTCCTCTTGAACAAACGTAGGATGTGTAGGTCTATTCACTGTTCTGGAGTGGGCCTGTTAGGGTCTCTGATTAATAGTAGCACTCCTATTATCTCCTTGTTCCCCATTCTGTCTATTAAGTGCGTTCATCCCCTTATCATAGTAGTAAGTGCTTGTAGTGTCTGATTCATCTGTTGTTGGCCTGTCATCATAGCACGGTGGAATTCTCTAGTGTCCTAATCAACATCATACCTGTGGCCCCTGGGTGGGCTGCCCTCACATTGATCACTCATGATGATCGGTGGCTAATCTAACACCTGGGTACCTTCAAGCAAGGCTCTACTGCGTGTGTTATACTTGTGTGGTCCCAACTCTTGTGGCTGCATGAGATCTCTAAACCCTCAGGATGGCAAGATTTAGCTCTGATACCACTGTAATATCCCCTTCAAACAGGGAATATAGAAACACAAAAGCTATGAACAAAGATACAATTTTACAAAATAAATTTGGAAGATAAACAATAATATAGTCTCTCAATAGCAAATCACAGATCTTATCACTTGTTCTTCTAGAAGATTACACAATTGAATCTCTATCATACAAATAAAATAATACAGAATATTCTCTCTTAAAAGCTTGGGCTTTTGCAAAACTAGAAATTGAGCTTAAATCTGGAGATTCTATCTCGGCCTACTGTGTCGAACACACAGTCGCTGGCATCGGTCGATATACTATTGACGTCATCTCTGTCAGTCCTTCTCTACCGACGTCGGTCTTCGGTCAGCTGATGTCGATCACTGGGGATCTCTGTCTGCTGAGGTCGGTGTCAAAGTGAATCTGCTGATGCTTATGGATTTTTCATGGCTCTGTATGGACCTGTACAGACTTCGTACGGCTGCCAATTAAGCACAACCTGTCTATTTTCAACCCCTGATCTGAAAATATATGGCTCTAATACAAAATATCTCTATCTGTATAATTTATTGAATCAAAACCTTAATAAAGAAATACCTGAAATACAGTGATAACTTCTGCGTGAAGTTATCTCTCAATTCTGTAAACCTCTGTGATAACTTCTGTATGAAGATATCTCTCAATTTGGCAATAGATCAGCTAATATTTCACAGCCTCTGAATCGCAAACACTGAAGAGTTGATGTTCTCCAATGCAGATGGAATCTTGGAACCCTTGGCTCAGTCTTCACAGAAGAATTCTTCAATATCAAAAATCAATAATCAATGTATAATCAACAATGGCCTCCATGAGAAACCCTTATACCCTCAAAAGATATGCTTGCCCTAATTAGGGTTTTCTTAAATTAGAATTAGGGTTTCTAAATTAAAATTAGACCAAATAATTAATATTTGATTAAATCAATCAAATATTAATATCTCCCTTAATACATGTCCAATCGAGCCCAAACGAAAGCCAACTGGAAAAATTTTGCTAAACAAAGCCACACCAATCTCCATGAAGACCCTCTAACCATCCTATCAGCCTATGAGGGTCACATAATAGGCTAACCATGAACTCAGAACATGTCAACTGAAAAGGGGACATGACATTGTTTTTAAAAAATATAATGAATCCTACACAACTTTGGTCATGATTTATTGTAAGATAAATAATCTCAAACTAAATAACATTTTGATAGTTTTGAGCATAAATCTAACTACCTTTATCTCTTAAAGATATTAAACATCAAAATATGGAAATCTTTATCGAGTATCACAGATGATATACTTGTGAGGCAAGTTTTTAAATTCACATGTATAGTACATGAATAAATATTCATAAATCATGTGGATCTAAGGATGTACCATCATAATTCAGCATGTCGATGCTTCCATAATTTTTATATAAAAACATTTTTTGGGTTGGTATGCATGAAATCAAAGTCAAAGAGGATGACATTTTCTAGGCACATATTTTCATTCCTCTATACCTTGAGGTGAAATTAAAAACATTACATATATGACTTGCGAGTGAAATCATTTTAAAAATTATTCAAAGAGTCTTGCATAGTTTCATGAGAAGAAGCAATAAAATTTATTGCTAAAGATGTACCAGAAAAATATTACTTCAAAGTGTCTTTAGAGGTGATACAAAGACATTTTCAGTAGAGATTACATAGTAATGGCTACATTTAGGTAAGTTCAGATAGTTGGTTTTTATAAGTGAGTGACTCCAAATCTAGTTTCAGTCCTTTTTATTACCTGGACACACTCTAAAAATTGAACATAACAATATCAAATTAAATCTCTTAATCCTTTTGATTATTTATACAAAGAAAAAACTATATTTGAACATCTATTTTGCATCCAGAACTACTTAATTTAGTCATATATTAAATAATCTAAATATTCATAGTTTTATATTTATTTAGATAACTAGATCTAAAATAAGGCAAAACAAAAGTGTAATTTAATAATGGTTTTTATTAGTGTTCAACCTTTGTTATCCTCTTTATCTTTGGACTCTTTCTAACTAAAATCCATTAAAAATTTATAAACAAATCAATAAAATAAAAAGTCATATATAAATGAATGTTTAATAAGTAGATTCAATTTTTTTTTCTAAAAACAAAGCTTTATTTAATTGTCATTATTTAAGATACTGAATTATGAAAACACAAAAAAATAAACAATCATTTCACATTAAATTATAATGATATTTTAAAATTTATTTAATAATCTCGATATATATAAACTTTGAATATCTCTTTTATTTAAATAGATTCTAATAGTTTAAAAAATCTCTATAAAATCCATTGATATCAATAAATTTAATATGTTAAATTTACATATTTAATTTATTATTACATAAAAAAATTATTTCTCTTTTTAGTTAGAAAAATAATATTAACATATACTTTTTAGCTTTATAATTTATAGAAAAAACAAAAAAAAACTTTTCTACGGTAAAAAACTTTGATAAATATAAATTTTAATAACCTCTACGTTACCAAAGTAGTCTATGTTTGACATTTCTAAGAAAATAAGAAATCAACAACTGACACATCGCTAACCTGATTGAATGGCAGGGAGGTGAACACCAAAGTTATTTATTACGGATTTTATGAACTCCAGTTTTGTTTTCATTCCCAACAATTCAACTGCAATGGCCTCCCCAACGTCATCATTTTGATTTTGATTTTGATTTTAGTGAGAGATGAAAAAGGAAGTGGAAACGTTTGGGATCTGAACAACATTTTTAAGAAAGGGACAACATTCCAGTTTTATGGTTAGAGAAGTCATATTAAGATGTAATAAATAAGTTTGATTTTAGTAAGACATGAAAAAAGAAGTGGAAACGTTTGGGATCTGAACAACATTTGTAAGAAAGGGACAATTTTCCATTTTTATGGTTAGAGAAATCATATTAAGATGTAATAAATAAAGATATTTGTTTTTGGGCGGTAAGGTATGGATTTATAGATATACAAATAATTTTTTAGGGTTAATATATATTATGATTAAATAATTATGTTGATAAATATTTTATAATAATAATAAAGGTGAATAGTAAATTGTTTAGAATTAGATTATTTAATTGTTATAAGAAAATTTTAATTTTAAATTTGAAGTCTAAATTTTTCAACCTTACATTTTAATATACATTATTATAATTATGTTAATATTATTTATTATTAATCAATAAAAATTTAATAGAAAAAGTAATGTAATTATCAATTATTATAATATGTTAGAAAATTAAAATAAAAACCATCATATTGATATTTTAAAACGTATTTCAAATAAATATATTTACAATATTTGCATTTATAAATAAAACATCAATTTAGAATATAAATTTTTATAAATCTTTATTTAATCTTAAATTTGATATCCACTTAATTATTATTTAAAATTAATATTTAAAAAAAAAAAAAAAAAAAAAAAAAATGCAAACAAATTTAAATGAAACATTATTAAATTCATTTATTCATTGAATGTCAAAAAATGTAAGGGGTTCCTATCAAAAATTGAAGGGCCATTAAAATTTATAAGTAGAAAAAATAGAGAACCATACATTTTTGTAATATCTATTATTTAATATCTATAGTTAAATTAATGTTATTTTTTGTGTTATAAAAATCATTTTACTATTTAAAAATATTAATTTAATTTTTTTTTAAATTGTCAATTATTTTTAATTTTTATTAAATTAAATTAAAAATATAGTTAATTGGTATTTACGCATTCAGACTCCCTAACAAAAGACAAAATACAGACTCAAATCATCATCTTTATTTTAAATTGACAAACATAATTAATTCGAAATTCCAGATCTGATTCCAGTTTTAGCTCTGCAATCTCTTTTTCAAATCTAAAATCTTTATTCAAATTAAATATCTAAATTCCGGCCACGCACGTTTTATGAACACATAAGTAGTCAAGTTTCATATCATCGATAATTCCACATGCAATCTTTTAGATACCGTCAACTTAGTTGCCGGACTGCTGCTTTTTTGAGCTCTGCCCTCAATGTTTTTCACCTTCTACTATGCTATGCTCTACCATTCCTAAATTTTCTTACATGTTTTTCTTCGGTTAAATGGGGTGGTGGATTTTTAAATATCTGTTTCAAACATTTGTTTTAGTAAGCTTTCTGGTGAGGTTGTAATCAGTGATTCCCCCGAGGTGCTATAATCTTGTGAAATGTCCTAATTTTGAATAAGTTTCATGCAAGCCTTGTGATTTACACCATTTGTCCTTTGCTTTGAGAGTGATAAGTCTTAGCTCTTTCCATCAATATTACAATATCTTCAATGTTTAGACATGAAATGTATCTCAAGTGGCCAATATTGCTTCAAAGGTTCTTGAGGATTTTTGGAATTTGTTATTTTATCATGATCTTGAGGTTGTGAGGGCCTACTTTGATGCTTTCCTATGAAACAATGTGACCCAAGTGCTCCATATCTTACATTCCAAAAGCACATTTTTAAGGCTTTGCATAAAACTTATATTGTTTCAGAATTCTCAATCCTTGATTCCTATGTTGTAATTGTTCTTCCCACATCTGACTAAATAATAATTTGTCATAAAAAACTACTTTAATAAAGACAACGTTCATCAAATTCTAGAATGTACCCATGGCATTTGTTAAAACAGGAGCATTAGTAAAAACTCATAATGGCCTTCATGAGTTTTGAAAGTTGTCTTATATATATTCTCAACCTAATCTAAATTTGATGGTGACTTGAATGAAGATATAGTTTTGTAAAGCAAACAATGCCATATAACTCATTTAGCAAATCATCAATTACTAGAATAAGGAACCTATCTTTAATGGTGTACTTAATGAGTTATCCTTAATTCACACACATCTTATGGGTATTATCCTTCTTATGCACCATTAACATAGGGGATGAACATACACTTTGCTAATATGTGATAATACCAACCTCAAATACCCCTATACCATGTTTTCAATCTCACTCTTCAAGACATATGGGTACCTGTATGGTTTGATGTTTGGCAGTTGACTCTAGGGTAGCAATCGAATGGACTGATCATGTACCTTTTTTTATGGTAGTCCTTTTGGCATTGTTCCAAAAACAACTGATTAGTTATCAATAATATTATGTAGATTAGGCTATGTATAAATTTTTTCTGATTGTAATTCTAAGGAAAATAGTAGTGCTACAAACCCTTTTACCCCCTTTTGTTAATTTTATGCAATTGATAAGAATTAGCCAATTCTTGAGACTTTGCATGCAATCCCCATGGTTCAAATATATTGCCTTCAAAATAAAAACACGTGAATAACTCTTAAAATTTTTGCTATGTCATTGCCAAGTTTGTGAGCCATTGGAATCCCAAAATGATGTTAGCCTAAACCATGGGAATATGATATGGAGAAAAACACTCACTATTCATGTTGATGAGGTGGAAGGACACTATTCACTAATCAAGTGTCATAAATATTATTCATGTTGACATTATTCATTGATGAGGTGTCATGAACAATATTCATGTTGACTCATAAAAACTATTCAAGCTGACTAAGCTAACTAGGTGGCATGGCACACCATTATCCTCTAAGGGACATGGGTGACTTGATTTTATTTCACATGATGGAAGTGGGGCACATTTACATGTGGAGGCTTATGATCATGAGTTTTACTTTAGTTAAAGTGGAACATTTACCTTATTAGGACTTATGTCTGAGTGGGAGAGAATAACTACTTTCCTGATTGATGACCCATGTGGAGTGGGAGACAAATTCGAGTGACACATATTGGTGGGTTTAAAACTAAAGTAGATCACATGGTGGAAATACTTTTTCCTATTGATGAATAGTCCCTCCAAGTGAAGGATGGAGAATTTTTTGACATCTTTAAACTTTGCATTCTCTCTCTCTCTCTCTCTCTCTCTCTCTCTCTCTCTCTCTCTCTCTCTCTCTCTCTCTCTCTCTCTCTCTCTCTCTCTCTCTCTCTCTCTCTCTCTCTCTCTCTCTCTCTCTCTCTCTCTCTCTCTCTCTCTCATCTCATTCATTTTGTATTTCTATAAAGGGAATGTGATCCATGTCATTTGTAGGCTAGAGGTGGTGAAGAGTATGAGTTTTGTTTGTAAGCTTTGTAGAGCATCCTTGGTTGTGTATTGTTGAGTTTTGTGGAATGTCAAACTTGTTAAAGCTTTGTAAAGTAAGTCTATTGTTATGGCTTATTTAAAATAAATAGAAGTGGTTGTGTTTTTTTTTCAGAGAGCTATGTGTTTGTAAACTCTATCTATTTTTTAATGCATCAGTTGGTATGAGAGCTCGATTGTGTGATAAGTAGTTGAATTTGAACCCATCATTTGGTATCAAAGTAAGTTCAAATATTTCTTAGTGTTATTTTCCACATTGTTGTGGTATAAAACAACAATTATTTTCCATAATTTTGTGGGAAGAAAATAATTGTGGCCTTATTTTCCACATTGTTGTTTATAGAAAGTAAGAGAAAGAACCTTCTGACAGATGAGAGAGTTGGGTATAAGATGTCAAAATATTTATTGTTACCTTTTTTCCACATTGATGTGGGTATAAAATAAGAGGATTCATCTTTCAACAAATGAGAGATTTTGGGTATAAGGTTTCAGACTGAGTGTTTGTTTTATTTTATAGGTTGCAAATATATGGCAAAGAATAATGGCGGAGCACAACCAAATCAAGTCTTGGAGAAGATGTTGAAGGAAATACAAGAAAAATTGAATATGATGGTGGATGCAAAAATTGAAGAGTTTGAGATCGAATAAGAAGAAGAATATATGTGGGAGTAATTACATTCCATAAAATAAATTATGGATTTATTGAAGAGACAACTAGATATATAGGAGAAGAAGGTTATATTGAAGAATAAAAACATAGTGAGGTTCTCATGTGAAGAACCCAAAACTGATTTTAAAATTAGCAAAGAGGAAGAAGTTTGTGAGAAACCCATAAGGGAAGGTGTCCTCATGAAGGAGGATGTAGATTCTAGTTTAGTTGAAGAAGATGAAGGAGACCTATTATGTGATGATGGGAAAGAAATTGAGAAGTCCTATGAGTGGGAAACTTCTAATTTTTCTTTGGTTCATGATGGAAATTAGTTTGTAAATTTTCATTTGGATGGTAAAAGGGTTGAGGAAAACCAAGGCTTGATACTTATTTCCATGAGTGAAATAATTTATGAGAGTGAATATGTAAACCATGTGGAGTTTCATGTGAAGGATTATTGCATCATTTCAGATTTTAAGGGGATTAAATATGTGGCCATGTAGAGTTT